>CM053328.1:36179721-36354721 GCA_028583605.1 Dastarcus helophoroides
TTTGTTTTTTATCCTTTTTTTTACGCCGAAGAGGGAAGAGGTTTAATTTTATATCTTGTTACAGCTTATCCTTTACGATAACTTCAAGAAGTATCAAGGGCATAAGGAAATATGATCTTAGAAACATATATTCAGGAGTGATGTATTCAAACCCTTATGGATACAAATAAAATTCAATTTTAGTAGAAATAAAGAGAACGTTGGCTAATACTGGGAAATTCATAGAAAAAAACCACGATAAGGATGCTTACGTATAGGGTACTCAATTAAAATCGCAGAGTTTATTTTTATCATTCCAGAATATCGCAAAAAACTATCAATTATATCATTTATCGAAATAGTAACCCGCTGGAAACAAAACATAAAATGTATTGCAATAATGCAACCTTTTAAATATTTAAACGTGTGTAGGGGATCATAACTAGCTGAACTACCACGGACGTTTAGCAGAAATGGTCACTCTGGAAAAAGTCACAAGACTTTATTCTAATGCATAGATTAATAGGTTTAAACTTTTATCAGATTCAGAATTTGGGAACCAAAGGAGGGTCCGGTTCTTGTTAGACCTCGTCAGTTTAACATACCCAACTTCAACCTGACAAATTTAACGTTTGAAGATAATACACATTTGTACGTTTAGTGTAGGTATATCGGGAGTAACAGGATCATGGTACACCCGCTTTTTTTTCTTTATTTATCAAGGTAAAATTTTCAAACTTACTACACTTGATGTACTTATGAAATGTCAACCAACTTTTAATTTTTAAATAGAACACCCTGTATATTATTACATTTTTGAAAGCTGCACACATTTTTGAATACAATTCACCTAAAAAAGTTATATTTGAAGGATCGAAAAATTTTTTGGTCCCATTTTACATTTCAACCTAGGAGGGTAGAAAAGGTAGAATTTAAAAAAAATAAACACTCGAGAGGTGTTTTCAAAAGTGGAAACTTTTAAAAAATCCAAATTTTCGAAATGAATTGAAATGTTTTAAAAAATAGAACTGAAAAGTAGATTTGCCAAAAATTGTTTCCACTTAAAGAAGAGGTAAATATTTTCAAAAACAAGGTCAAACATTTGCAAAAAAATCTAAATTTTCGAAAAACTTTAAAACTTCCAGACAAACTTTAAAATTGCATTAAACTATGAAGGTATCGAAAAGGAAAAAATGCGATTAACTAAGCGGAGGTACGTGAGTTTTTTTAATTTTGGAAAAAGATCTAGAGACAAAATTGGTATTAATATAAATCCAATAAAAACAATCACCTGAAGGTGTCAAACATAAAAATATGTTTAATATAATAATAAGTTTAACATACCTAAACACATGTCACGCCGAGGGCGCTTATCTATTTAATAAATCCATAAGCTCTGACTGACCGACAACAGGTGTTTTCAAAAATCGAAACTTGTAAAGAAAACAAATTTTTGAAAAGAATTAAAATGTTTTAAAAAAATAGAACCTAAAAACAGATTTGCAAAAAATTGAAATTTTCATTCAAAAAAGGTAAACATTTTCAAAAATAAGGTCAAACATTAAAAAAAAATCAAAATTTTCGAAAAACTTCAAAACTTCTAGATAAACTTTAAAATCGCGTTGAACTATGAAGATTTCGAAAAAAATGCAATTAACTAGGGGGAGGCACATACGTTTTTTTTAATTTTTGACAGAGATCTAGAGAGTAGAAGATACAGACAAAATTGATATATAAATTTAATAAAAACAATTACATGAAGGTGTGAAACATGAAAATATGTTTAATATAGTAATAAGTTTAACATACCTGAACCCATGTCACGCCGTGGGCGCTTATCTATTTAATAAATCCATAAGCTCTGACTAACAGCTTTTAGCAGTGCTTTTAAAAATCGAAACTTTTAAAAAATCCAAATTTTCAAAAAGAATTGAAATGTTTTAAAATAATAGAACCTAAACACAGATTTGCCAAAAATTGAAATTTCCACTTAAAAAAAGGTCAACATTTTCAAAAATAAGGTCAAACATTTGAAAAAAATTGAAATTTTCGAAAAATTTCCAAACTTCTAGATAAATTTAAAATTAAAAAAAAAATTGTAATATTGAAATTAAAGTCTTCAAAAAAGTTGAAATCTCCAAAGAATAAAATTTTTAACGAGGAAAAAAGTTATAAAACAAGTAAACAATTCAAAAAATCAAAATATATCCGAATAAGCCAGCATTTTGAAAATTTTGGAGCAGTTGAGATTTACAAAAAGTTAAAATTTTGTAAGAAAAGTTAAAATTTTCAAAATCGACCGGAAATTTCGAGAAAAAGTTGAAATTTTGGAAGTTGCTTCAATAAAATCAAAATATATTTCATTAAGCCATCATTCTGAAGAATTTGGGACAACTAAAATTTTAAAATAGTCAAAATTTCGAAAAAAGTTAAAATTTTCAAAATCGAGACGATATTTCGACAAAAAGGTGAAATTTTGGAAGTTAGTCCAAAAAAATTCAATTTATTTAAATAAGCCAGCATTTTGACAAATTTGGAGGAGTTGAAATTTACAAAAAAGAGTCAACATTTGGAAGAAAGTTAAAATTTTCAAAATCGACTCGAAATTTCGAAAAAAAGTTGAAATTTTGGAAATTAGTTCAATCAAATCAAAATATATTCCAATAAGCTATAGTTTTAAAGAATTTGCAGCAATTCGAATTTTAAAATGGTCAAAATTTCGAAAAAAGTAAAAAATTTTCAATATTGAGTCAAAATTTCGAGAAAAAGGTGAAATGTTGCAATTTAGTTCAAAAAAAAACAAAACATATTTAAATAGGCAAATTTTAATAAATTTGGAGCAGTTGAGATTTGCAAAAAGTCAAAATTTCGAAAAAAAATTAAAATTTGACAAAATTGACTCTAAATTTCGAGAAAAAGTTGAATTTTTGGAAGTTAGTTCAATAAAATCAAAATATATCCTAATAAGCCATCATTTTGAAGATTTGGAGAAACTGGAATTTTAAAATAGTTAGAATTTCGAAAAAAGTTAAAATTTTTAAAAACGAGTCGAAATTTCGAGAAAAAGTTGAAATTTTGGAAACTAGTTCAATAAAATCAAAATATATACCAATAAGCCAAAATTTTGAACATTTTGAACAATTTGGAGCAACTAGAATTTTTAAATAGTCAAAATTTCAAAAAAAGTTAAAATTTTTAAAAACGAGTCGAAATTTCGAGAAAAAGTTGAAATTTTGGAAGTTAGTTAAATAACATCAAAATATATACCAATAAGCCATCATTTTGAAGAATTTGGAGCAACTGAAATTTTAAAATAGTCAAAATTTCGAAAAAAGTTATTTTCAAAATCGAGTTTTCGAGCAAAAGTTGAAATTTTAAAAGTTACCTCAAAAAAATCAAAATATATCCCAATAAGCCATCATTTTGAAAATTTTGGAGAGATTTGGGATTTACAAAAGGTCAAAATTGCGCAAAAAGTTAAAATTTTCAAAATCGAGTCGAAATTTCGAGAAAAAGTTGAAATTAGCCATCATTTTGAAAATTTTGGATCAGTTGGGATTCACAAAAGGTCATAATTTCGCAATAAGGTAAACATTTAAAATCGAGTCGAAATTTTGAGAAAAAAAATGAAATTTTGGAAGTTAATTCAAAAGAATCAAAAGAATTTCGAAAAAAGTGAAATTTTAAAAATGAAATCAAAATTTCGAGAAAAAATTTTGGAAGTCGAACGAGAAAAAATTGTCATGATATTTGTTAATTTTATTTAACATTTCTGCGACCTAATTTGGAAATATTTAAATTTTTAGTACCATGAAAGTTGACAATATTCTGAAACATTTTTTGAAATATGACTACGTGAAATGTTGAACAAAATTAATAAATATAATGTTTCCGATCAATAAGAGTCTACTATGAAGAAAAAGATCGACATTGTAAAAATAGTGGCTACTCTAAATACTTGAAATTTTCGAAATAAGTCGAAATTTTCAATAAAAATTGAATTCTTCAAAAAGAGTCGGAATTTAAAAAAAAAGTAACCCAAAAATCCTTCCTCTTCTTTCACGTAGACTAAGGCGCTGCTAGTATTTGATGAAATTGTAACAGACAAGAGATTTACTTCACCATTAGTGATTTTGTGGTTTAGTACATCGTACACAACCTGGTTGTACATGTACATTGCTAGGCCCAAGTTTTTTCTTTTTTTAAGGGAGTAAAATAACGAGAGAGGTTATTAAAATTTGGTAAAATAAATCCATTAAAAACCTATTCAAATGAAGGCGTCACAAAAGAAAAAAAAGTCTTTTGGTTTAGAAAGAGATCTGGATCTAAAGAACTGGCAGCTGACATAAAAACTCATTGAAAGAGTCCCGCATAATCCTAATTGCATATTTACTTACTATTTACCTATTTTTTTAAATTTTTTAACAAAGGTTCATTAAGTGTGGTTTTTTCTTCAAAAATTTGGGAAATATTTTAAAGTCTTCAGGATACTTATACTTGGAAAAATTGAAATTTTGCTTACCTATAGTGCGTAGAATATAATTACAAACCAAGATGATTTTATCATGTCAATTTGAGATGCATTGCAATAAAAAATATTAACAAAATATTGGTGTACAATTCTGCCTAATTATATTTCAAGAAACTGTCAAAAAATGACACTTCCTTGGCAAAGAAACATGACAGATTTTTTCTGTGAATGGGGTTCTTTGTAACTGCACGAATCTCTCTAATCTGTACGTAATATTGCTACAAAATCATTAAAGTATTACGACGCATTAAAAAAGAAGAAATTCAATTTTAAATTTACAATCGCAATTTGTAGTGATGTAGGGAATGACATATTCGCTAAAAGCGTGAATATTTGACAAACAGTTCTCGAAACGTACAGCAAAAAGTTCTCAACAACTCGAAATATTAAATTGAAATTTCTGAAAATAAGAGTAAAAATTTCTATGCAAATTGTTTTTCAAAGTTCTCGAAATGTCAAAAATTAAGTCGATGAATTTTGAGACTAAAACCAAAATTGGAAAAAGCGAAAGCCATTAATAAAATAACTCAAAATTTTATGCTTGAAATCTAGATATTTTGAAAAAAGTTTTGATATACAAATCTGGTCCCTGAAGCCAAGAAAGATTAAAAGACACTTATCCTTGTTGGTTTCAGGGGACAAATTTTATATTTTGAAGATAACCAAGGACCAACAATTGATATACCAATCTTGTCCTCTGAAATCAAGAATGATTAAAAAATACAACAAAAGTTGCTCTAACGTGTTTCGATAGTCAAGCCATCATCTTCTAGAGAATATCTCTCTTCGACAAATGACCAATTTGATGTTCTGTAATTAAACAGTTAAACGTGCTTAAAATTGAAAATATGTACAACCTCAACCATAGACTAGTTTCGGCCTTCCTTGACCTCATCAGTATAGTACGGTGGTTGTATACACTTCCAACTTAAAGCCACTAGTCAGTCGTATAAATATCCAATAGTGGTTGTTACTCATATCTGTAACTCAGCTATGGAAAAAGATGGTGATGCTAGGATTGTGGCATTGGATATCTCAAAGGCTTTCGACAGTCTGGCACCGATCTCTTCTCGCCAAATTAACATCTTATGGTCTTCCTCCTGGACTCTGTCATTCGATATCCAATTTTCTCGCTTCAGGTCACACGGCATTTCATCCGAGACATTTGCGATTAACGCAGGGGTGCCTCAGGGGTCTGTTCTGTCTTCTACTCTATTTCTGTTACATATAAAGGATCTCTCAGCTTCAACTTCCAATCCTATATACAGCTACGCAGATGATAGTAACCTTGTGTCATCTTTTTTCTCCGACAAACCATTATCTATCGCTGCTTCAGATCGACTAAAGGAACAGCAGATACAGACAATTAATCGGGACCTCGAGATTATTTTGGAATGGGGTAAGAACAATTTGGTCGACTTCAACGCTTCAAAAATTCAGGCCACGGTTTCTCTAAGAAAGCATCAAGGGATAATGCAACAAACATACTAATGGACGGTAAAATCCTTCCGATGGGATCCAATCTATCTATCTTAGGAGTGAATGCGAGCACTAAGTTCTCTTGGGACGATCATGTGCGCACCATTGCCAAATCCTCCTCTCAGAAGCTAGGCTTTCTTTTTAGAGCTAAAAAGTACTTCACATCTCATCAGCTATTAACATTATACAAAGCTCAAGTTAGGCCAACACTAGCCAATACTGTTCTCATGTTTGGAGTTCAGCCCAAAAACACACTTTAGCTCTTTTGAATTCAATTCAAAGAAGAGCGATTCGCCTAATTGATAACGAGAGTCTGACAGATTCTCTCGAAACATTAGAGCACAGGCGTGTGGTTGGTGACTTGTCTCTTTTTAAGTACTATCATGGAAGATGCTCGCAGGAACTAATAGGATTGATTCCCCCAAGGGCAAGATTCTTGAGGCCCACTAGACAGTCGGAGACAGCAAATTCCTGTGCGGTCCAGTTTAACACAGTGAGGACTTCTGTCTACGGAGGCTCTTTTTTCTATAGAACTTCCAAGTTATGGAACTTGTTACCGAAAGGAATTTCCCCAAAAATTACAACCTATCCTTGTTTAAGAAGGCGGTTCATCGCCATCTATCCTTGTTTCCGCATCCTACTCGCAGTGCTTTGAAAGCATAATGGGGTTACTCCTTGCGAGTAGATTAAAAAAAAATAGAGTGAACCCCTATTGGGCGACTTGTAGCTGACTTTTAACTATTTATTACGCCGACTAGTTTCGACCTCTCTCTTATCAATTTTTGAAGATAACCAAGGACAAGTCCGTTCCACCAAGACCAAAACCACAAAAAAAGGTAGTTAAGCAGCTATCCAGTTTACACTCGAAATTTTTAAAAAATAATCAAATGTAGAATTGAAATTTTGAACAAATAAAAAATTAAATTAGGATTAGACAAGACTGGATAAATAAAAACGATCTACTGTTTGTTCTATTAATTTAATTTCACTTCCAAAAAAATATACCTTTAGGCAAACAGAGTGTGAATATTATGTTACTTATGATTCGGTAAAAACGGTGTTTTGCGATTTATTTCATGGTCAAGGAAGTTAAATACATGCAACGGAATAACAATTTAAACTAATTTCTTTTTAACAATTAAATCGATATAATTAGTGATGCTACATAATCTGCACTAAGGAGTCCAGTCTCGAATTCTCTGTAAAAATCACAGAAGCGTAAAAGATGACTGCTTTCTTAAGATACCACGAAAATTTGTGGCTCCCTCTGATTGAAACTTTCTTTTTTATTGTTAAAGTAAATAGGAAATTAAGACTAATTATTTTATTAAAAGAATATTTTATAAGGAGAATTTGTAAATATTCTAAACAGAGAGAACTTGTGTACTACTTTCATAATACTTTAAAATAATTTACTGATTTAATTGTTAATTGAAAGACTAGTTGTCAGTGGGACTTTATGTCAATAAGTTGTAAAAAGTGAGACTTTATGTAAATAAGTTGTAATATTAAGAGTTAATGATGCAAGACTGCTGATGGATACACTCTTACAATCAAGGGCTGAAGTACTTATTGCAATGAATGAAAGCAGACTAAGCAAAGCGCTAGATTTGCTCACTGGCTACGGGAACGTTAAAGTACACCTGGTTAAATTTAACGTATCAGAAAGCAACCGATGTCGACTGCGTGGGACTAAAAAGGAGACATTATGGGTGCTTATCTAAACCTCGCCAAATGCAAATAGAATCTACTGGCAAAGAAACATTGAGACCAGAAGATCTGGTAGGAATGAGTGTAGAAATGAGTGATGTTGAGCCTGACAGTAGATTAGAATGAACGGATAGTCATAGCCCAATTTGGTTTTCGGATTCCTCTTCTACGTCCTGAAAACTCTATGAAAATGCTATAAACTCACTTTCGAAAAATGGAAATTTTTGCATGTTTTGGAGGAAGGGGGAACCCTTTGAACTTTTTTCGTAACTGCAAACACTGACATCTTCCAAACCAAAAGTCGTAGCTCAATTTGGTTTTCAGATTCGGAATCTATGAGTCAAAATCTGAATGGTAGCCCAAATAATGACTTTTGAATTTCGTCCTTGGGAAATTTGGTGAAAATTTGAAAATTTGGAAGCTTGTATCTCGTAAACGGATAGTCATAGTCCAATTTGGTTTTCAGATTCTAATTCTACGTTCAGAAAACTTTGTAAAAACGCGATAAACTCACTTTCAAAAACTTAAATTTATGCATGTTTTGGAAGAAGGGGGGACCCTTTATTAATTCGTAAATTCAAACCCTCATATCTCGTAAACCAAAAGTCGTAGCTCAATTTGGTTGTCAGATTCTGAATCTGTGGGTCAAAATCTATATGATAGGATAATGACGTTTGAACTTCGGAAATTAGGTGAAAATTTGAAAATTTCGAAAGTTTAGAGGCTTGTATCTCGTAAACGGATAGTTACAGCTCAATTTGGTTTTCATATTCCTATTCAACATTTCGAAAACTCCATGAAAATGCTATAAAACCACTTTCGAAAAATCGAAATTTATGCATGTATTTGAAATAGAGGGGGCCCTTTTAACTTTTTTCGTAACTTCAAACTCTCATATCTTCCAAACCAAAACAGTACTGACTCTTGACCATTATTTGAAATTTTCAAATAATTGAACTCCCTATACAAAAAATCTCTAAAGAAAATGTTATATTTGGTGATTTAAAAGGTCAAGCAGGAGTTTTTAAAGAATGATCATTTCTCGTAAACCAACAAATAAAAAGAAATCCCCCTTCAGTATTCTATCCTGGGATATACTGTATATACCACACAGACTCTGAACAGGGAATCCTTCCTAATTATAAGAAATATGACGATTTTAGAACCCTAATTCTAAAGCTAAATCTCTATCTCACGCTCATGAAATCGGATTTAGAATTAGGTTTGCCTGTGATACAATCTCTCCAAAAGTTTCGGTTGCATTTATGAATAATTAAACTATTTGTCGTAATAAATTGTCTTAATTGCACGTATAATATTCGAAGATGTACAACTAAAGAATTCCACCTTTAGCTGTGGAAAACAGAGCATGTAAGCATGTTACATACATATTAAAGAAAATGCATCCGAGCATATGAAGAATGGTCTGATAATTCCGGTAAATTATCAGATTTACATTCGCTATTGTATTCGCGAACTTATGTATATTCTTGCTTCCTCATTAACAGATACAAGTGCGATTTGACAATGCAGCTGATTATTTATGGGAAGATTAGACCATTATTTTAAAGCTGATAATTATCACGTTTCTGGAAATATTTTATTATTTGTTCTAACGACGAGTCATAATTCCACCTACCCATTTGTATATTTCCCAGTTTTATTGCAACGCGATTTTCAAAGCAATGAATTCTGGATAGAGCATAGGATATGTTATCAGAGAAATATTATATTTTTCTTATTAATTGCAATGGACATATTAATGCTACCACAATCGCTTTAAAAAAAAAGTGATATAGTTAATATTGTTTTATTTTGATAGCTATATCTTTTTTTCGTGGAACTGACTTGTCCTTGGTTATCTTCAAAAACTGAAATACAAATCTTGTCCCCTGAATCCAAGAAAGATTAAAAAACACAATAGAAGTTGCTCTAACGCGTCGAAACGCGTTATTGTGTTTTTTAATCTTTCTTGGTTTCAGGTAGGGTTGCCAACCGTACTATAATATATAGTATTGTACTATATTTCACGTCTGTGTACTATATACTATTGAAAAAATATATAGTACTGTAACGCAATGTAAATTGATGAAATAGAATTTAAAATAGAATTGTAGAATTTAGTAAATAAAAAAAGTTTCTAGAAGGATCTGATAAGGGGAAAGCGGCCGCGATAACGAAACAAATGGCAGATAAGCGTTCCAGAAATTTCGGCAAACGATAAGCCTTATCTGCCGAAAAGTTCTAGAAGCCGGGGGCCAAAACTATAAAACGCGGTCAGCTTTCCCTCGAGTCAGTCAGTTAGAAGTCAGTGTAGTTAGTGGGTTAGCAATTAGTAAATAAGTAGTGAGTTTCTGTTCAGTTGAAGTGTCTCGAGTCAATTTGGTAATAAAGAGGTTTAATTCACACATGGTAATTTATTCGAACCGATAAAGCCCGTAACAGTACGCAAACATACTATATTTCAGTTGTGTTCTATACGATTTTTTTTTAAATCTTTAGTTAATACTAAAAATTTTAAAAAATTCGAAAGAGAAAATCAAAAAATTAGAAATTTCGAAACACCACTTGGCATTTTCAGTTTTTCCTTTTTTCAGAAATTTTTACTTCCTTCTCGAAGTTTAAAGAAAATATTAAGCATTATTAACGCAGTCCTTAACATCTGTGAAAAAAATAGAAATCTTAAGCGAAACTTAAAATTTTAATAAAATATTTTGGATAAAACTCAAAATTTCTTAAAAAATCAAAACTTCAGGAAAATTTGAAAATTCCACTAATTCAGATTTTTTTCTAAAATTTCGATTTCTTTAAAAGTCTCAACCAGGTCAATTTGAACATTTTTTTGAATTTCGATAGTTTTTTAAATTCTGGACTTTTCAAACTTTTAACTAAAAATTTTGACTTTAAAATTTCGACTTTTATTAAATTTCGACTTTTTATTAAATTTCGACATGTTTTAAAAATTTCGAATATTGTTTCAAAATTTTGTTGAAATTTTAATTTTTTTTAACATAAAACTTTTAAAAAATTTAGACTGTTTTTGCAAAAATCGATTTTTTCAAAACTTGACATTTCTTCGAAATAAAGCCTCTTTTAAAATGTTTGACTGTTTATCAAAATTTCTACCCCTTTTCGAATATTTTCACTTTTTTTTGGAAAATTTTAAACGCTTATTAATATTTCAACGTTTTTCAAAATTTTCAAATTTTCGCCTCTTTTTTCCAAAATCTTTTTTTTTTAAATTTTAGCTTTTAAAAATTTTAATTCTTTTCCAAAATTCATCTATTTTTCAAAATTTTGGCTTTCTCGAAAATTTGAAACTTTTCAGAATAGTTCAAATTTGAAATTTTCTTTTTTTTAAGTTCTTTGATCATGTTTAGCTTTATGAAATTATTAGAAGTGTTTCAAAACTTAATCTTTTTCAAAAACTCTTTTATGAAATTTCTGACATTTCTCAAAATTCTACCTTAAATTTTCTACCTTTTTTAAAAACTTTTGCACTTTATTAAGAGCATCGCTTTTAAAAATATCGACAGTTTTTGAAAATTCATTTATTTTTTAAATTGTCTTAAGTTTTTTGAATAATTTTGATAATTTGGTTTTATTAAAAATTAAAAAAATTTATATTTCGACTTTTATTATATTTCGACATTTTTTCAAAATGTCGAATATTCTTTGAAAATCTTGTTAAAGTTTTAATTTTTTTTTAACATAAAACTGTTATAAAATATCGACTCTTTTTGTAAATATCGATTTTTTCAAAGCTTGACATTTCTTCAAAACTTAGCCCTTTTTAAAATTTTCGACTGTTTATCAACATTTCTGCTCCTTTTCGAAAAGCTTCACTTTTTTTTGAAAATTTTAAATGCTTATAAATATTTCAACATGTTTCAAAATGTTGACTTCAAAGTTTTCAAATTTTCGCCTCTTTTTTCCAAAATATTAACTTTTTAAAAAAATTTTGGCTTTTAAAAATTTTGATCTTTTTCCAAAATTTATCTATTTTTGAAAATTTTGGCTGTTTCAAAATATTCAAACTTCAGAATTATCCAAATTTGAATTTTTTGTTGAGCTCTTTAATCAGTACTCAATGTTTAGACCTTATGAAATTAAAAATTCGTCTTTTCCGAAAATTCTTTTATGAAAGATCTGACATTTCTCAAAATTTTATTTTAAATTTTCTGCTTTTTTTTAAACTTTTTCTCTTTTTTGAAAACATCGCTTTTAAAAATATCGACATTTTTTGAGAATGCATCCATTTTTTAAAATGTTTTAAGTTTGTTGAATAATTTTGGAAATGTGATTTTATTAAAAATTAAAAAAAAATTAAATTTTCGAATTTTAATAAATTTCGACATTTCTCAAAATTCTACTTTTTTTTTAAACTTTTGCACTTTTTTCAAAGCATTGCTTTTAAAAATCTCGAAATTTTTTAAGAATGCGTCCATTTTTTAAATTGTTTTAAGTTTTTTGAATAATTTTGGAAATTTGGTTATATTAAAAATTAAAAAAAAATAAAAAAATTAAAATTTCGACTTTTATTAAGTTTCGAAATTTTTTCAAAATTTCAAACTTTTATAAAATATCGACTCTTTTTGCAAATATCAATTTGTTCAAAGCTTGATATTTTTTCAAAATGTAGTCCTTTTTAAAATTTTCGACTGTTTATCAACATTTCTACTCCTTTTCAAAAAGCTTTACTATTATATGAAAATTTTAAAAGCTTATTAATATTTCAACATTTATCACAATTTTGACTTCAAAATTTTCAAATTTTCGCATCTTTTTTCCAAAATATTAACTTTTTTTTTAATTTTGGCTTTTAAAAATTTTGATATTTTTCCAAAATCCATCTATTTTTCAAAATTTTGGTCTTTTGGAAAATTTGAAACTTCAGAATTCTCCAAACTTAAAATGTTCTTGTTTTTTTTGCGTTCTCTGATCACTATTCAATGTTTAGACTTTATGAAATTATAAGAAGTTTTTCAAAATTAAGTCTTTCCCAAAAACTCTTTTATGAAATATCTGACGTTTCTCAAAATTTTATTTTAAATTTTCTACTTTTTTTAAAACTTTTTCCCTCTTTTGAAAACATCGCTTTTAAAAATATCGACATTTTTTGAGAATGCATCCATTTTTTAAATTGTTCTAAGTTTTTTGAATAATTTTAGAAATGTGATTTTATTAAAAATTTTAAAAAATTAAAATTTAGACTTTTTTTAAATTTCTCAATATTGTCAATTTGGACATTTTTTAAAACTCAGATAGTCTTTTAAATTCTGGACATTTCAGACTTTTAAATAAAAATTTTGACTTTGAAATTTTGACTTTTATTAAATTTCGATATTTTTTCAAAATATCGAATATTCTTTGAAAATCTTGTTCAAATTTTAATTTTTTTAACATAAAACTTTTATAAAATATTGATTTTTTTGCAAATATCGATTTTTTCAAAGCTTGATATTTTTTCAAAATGTAGAACTTTTTAAAATTTTGGACTGTTTATCAACATTTCTACTCCTTTTCGAAAAGCTTCACTTTTATTTAAAAATTTTAAATGCTTATTAATATTTCAATATTTTTCAAAATTTTGACTTCAAAATTTTCGCCTTTTTTTCCAAAAAATATTAACTTTCTTAATAAAATTTTGGCTTTTAAAAATTTTGATATTTTTCCAAAATTCATCTATTTTTCAAAATTTTAGCCTTTTCGAAAATTTGAAATTTCAGAATTCTCCAAATTTAAAATGTTCTTGTTTTTTTGCATTCTCTGATCACTATTCAATGTTTAGACTTGATGAAATTATAAGAAGTTTTTCAAAATTAAGTCTTTCCCAAAAACTCCTTTATGAAATATCTGACATTTCTCAAAATTTTATTTTAAATTTTCTACTTTTTCTCTTTTTTGAAAACATCGCTTTTAAAAATATCGACATTTTCTGAGAATGCATCCATTTTTTGACTTGTTTTAAGTTTTTTGAATAATTTTGGAAAAAATTCAAATGAATTTAAGGTAAACATTTTAAGGTTTAGGATGGACATTCAAGAATGAACTCGAAATTTACTACTACTACTTCATTTGAAAATGTTATACTCTTTCCGGATATCCTGTATTTTCTTAATGTCGACTTAGATTTCATGTTTTTTTTTCTGTTAATTGTGAGTTGTGGTCTGTTAATGCCTCTTTTTTAGAGTATTTTACCTTTTTGGTGCCTTCTTTAGCTTTTCGTTTTTGCCTAATTTAACATTTTGCTCACCTTTTTACCTTGCTTGATTGTGCTTAAAATCCGGTCTTTAATACTAAGTAATAGGGTCAAATTTGAAAATAAAAACATCATTGCATTTCAGTACGAAAACAAAATGATCCATTGAAAATGGTTTTTAAAAATGTCGCATATCTGGAAAGTTTAGTTCTATCTAGTGTGAAGCCAAAACATTTCGGGAGGGGGCTGCAGCCCCCTAGCCCCCCCCTGGTTACGGGTCTGCCTGAAGGGATACACTAAAACTTGTCTGTACATACCAAACCTGTAAGAAACATAACAAACGAAATAAACATATTTTTTTAGTTACCCAACATTCAAAAATTTGCACTGTTCTTAATCTCACCGATTCAAATGGTCTATTGAATTAAAACAACCTTGACAATCTGAATCCTTAAATTCACTCTACATCTTGCGGTTCCCCAACTAAATTAACATAGAACCAACAGGAATGGAAGAAAAAGTAATATTCAATGTAGTATCTTTTATTATGAGTATTTGGACACAACGTGATTGTTTTTTCTTTAATATTGGAAGTAAGTACCATCGGCGTCCTGCCTCGAGTAACCAGCGTTGGTTTGTGGTGCATGATGAGAAGAATTCATCAACTTGACGTAACTTGGATGGACCCTGTCTTTAACACCACCAATCAGCACAGGATGAGACTGAAAGACAACGGGATGAGAACTGAAAGTTCTACAAGATGAGGTCTAATTAAGGTCTAATTACATGATGATATTTGTACGGGATAACTTCAGGTGGTTGCTTTGGAGTTACATAAAGTCCAGCTGTTAGGAATTTACCACCAGTTGCTTCACCAGCGAACACTTCTTGTACGTGTCGTGTTGGTTTAATGTCGTAAGTGTTTCGTAAACGACGCCAGGTGGTTTTCCCCAAAGATTCCGGCTGTATATAAGGGTCTTGGTAATCTGTGAATATCTCCGTGGAGTGGTTATATGTAGAGTCCAATATAAAGTCTAGTTCATCATTGGGTATAATGGTTCTGGAAAAAAAACTCCGATTAGTTCAGGAATCAAGGATCAAGGGAAGTAGTTTTGGGAATATTTCGGTCGAATAGTCATTATAGAATCCAATTGTCGATCATTAGGTGTAATGGTTCTAAAAAAAAGTCTTTATTCAAAGAACCAAGAAAAATGGAATAGTGATAGTAGTTTGTTTAACTCCACGGTTTCTCTTCGTACTTCTTTCGCATTCACTTCACTCTGAACCAAGTTCTAAGAAATTCAGCGATGAGTCATTCCAAATTTTATTTCCTTATTAATACTTTAACCACTTCTAGCGTCTGCACAAAAGACTGCACCATTGCAGTATTCGATTCCTACTGGCAAATTAAATTTTATGAATTTTTCCCTAATTTTTTTCTTCTTCTAATTTCAAGACTTTAGACTCCAGTAAATCAAGCGACAAATGCCCAAGAAAATGAAATAGAAAAATATTGACGACTATTATGAAGATTACATAATTCCAAAAACTATTCAACTTACCTTCATTATTTTAAAAATTAATAATAATTAAAATAGTTAACTCTCTGGGGGACCTTGATGAAACATTAAGAAATATCAAAGTTAAAAATTGATGCACAAATTTTGTCACCTGAAATCAAGAAACTTGCTCTGTAATTTTTAATCATTTTTTGGTTTCAGGAGACAAGGTTTGTGTGTCAATTTTTGAAGATACTCGAGTTCCACCAAAACCAAGATTTGCACTTGGGAACTATCTTTTGGGAAAGCATGTCTTCGGTAATGCTTCACAAGTTGGATTTTCTGTGGGCAATAGGAATTTAGCACAAGTCTTAAGATTTACTCACTTGTTTGGTTTAAAGTGGCAATACTTTCTCGCGCTGGCCAACGTGTGATGGTTAAACATGCGATCGCAAGGTTTCATTTTGCGATACCACGTGTCCCCTTCGGGGCACACCAGAGGGTGCACGAACGTGCCCTCCGAGCTTATATACGGTGCACATCTTCTGTTTCTTTTCTTCTCCACCATTTTCGATTGGTAATTTCAACTACATTGAATAAGGAATTCCAGGACTTGGAAATAAAAACGTCATCGAACAAAATATTGGGTAGCCATAGCTACCAATTCATTCGGATAAATTTCGAGTACCTTTACTTGATATATGATTGTGGGGGCGGATGTTATGGTGACCGTCAAACAAACATACATGCGTTTAAAGAGACTCTCTAATTTGGGTCATAGATTTGCCCATTTTGATTGATTTTTCTGTTTATTGTTGTTTACATGTCAAATTTTTTGTGTTATTATGGCCAGTAGTAGAAGAACTACGGATGTTTACGATGAGGAATTTTACCAAAATTTGAAAATAGCCAGAAATCTTATACAAAATATAGAAGCTCCCAAAGGCAAGTCAGATTTTAAATTATCATCACGGGGAACCTAATACTGGAAAAAAAAATTTGACAAATTTTAGTCTATCAATTTTGGCTTAAAAATTAAACTATTTAATAAGTATTGAAGGAATTTGGAGTACAATTTAACTTTGTATATGTTTTTAAAATGTAATTAGTTGTTTCTTGGAAGAAACCATTAACGTCTTTGATATACGTCGCCTATTTTCGTAGAATTTGTTAACAATAATTATTAATATGATACACTATCGCTCCATTGTCCAATGTTTAGCACGTACATATACAGGGTGAGTTTTTTTTTCGATATTTAGCATAGCAATCTCGATTTCTTTTATCTCCTCTAGTTCTGTTATTAACGATTTGACAGGAAAAGTACAACAATCAAAATTGTAAAAAATTAAATTAATAATTAATTGATCTAATCCAATTTTGCATGTAACCTGTCATTTTCTAGAATTTTTTATGTTCAATCCACTCGCAAAACATAAAACTCATAAAATTGAATGTTTGTTAAGCTTTCGATAAATATAAAAATTCGAAGTAAATTTTGGATTTTAAGGAAAAAGAAATTTTGAAAAATTATTTTAAATAGCGAGATTTAATGGATTTTAAGACCTTTCTTTTCGAGTTTCTGTGGTTACATCGAGCAAACCTTAAAGAAAACAGAAACGAAAAAAAGTCGAAAATAAGCCATTTTTTCTTTAATAAAATGTAAACTATTTGACTAATCATCTCCAAAATCAATAGGGTACCAATTTGAAAAATTCCGAATCGATAGAAATAAGAATTGTAAACATCGGTTAAGAATTGCAACTTGGAACATGATAAATATTTTGCGACTGACGGTCGTTTTTCAATGTCGAATTTTGGAGTTAACTGCAATATAAAAATGTAGCACGTCACCTCATCGCTTAGTGAAAGCTGTCTTCTATCCAAAGACCTATATTACAACTGATATGGTCCAATATTAGCCGAGATATAATCATTTTTATGGCAAAAAGTCCTGTTTTTTTTGGCATTTCCCTATAATAAAGCAAATCACGACTAGGGATGCAAACGATAGTTCGATGTTTTGAAAATATATTGTTTCCAAAATTTTGGTTTTTTTTAAATATTTTGACCTTTTGAAAATTCTTTTATTTTTATAAATTCTAGTTTTCCTGAGATTTGAACCTTTTCTTCAAACCCGGAGTTTAACCGTGAAAATTCGAGCATATTTTATAAATATGTCAGATTAAAATGAAAATTTTCAAAATTTGGAATTTAACTTTTTAATGTTGAAGTTATTTTTCAATGTTGGGCTGTAATCTCGAAATGTCTCCTTTTTCTTTGAACATTTTAATCTTCAAATCTAATCTTCAGTTCAAAAAACGTAAATTTTGCATTTAAGTCAAACTTTGGAGGAAAAACTATGTAGAAAAAATATAGGTTTAAACTCGGAAGAAAAATAATTGTCACTTGAAAACAAATAATTTTAAAAATTAGGCGTAGAAAGGCCATCAATTAAAACAAAAAGATGTTTTAGAAACTCCAATTTTGAAGCCAAAATTTCGGGTCTTTTTCCCGAAATTTTAAGATTGATGTCGAAATTTTCACTTTTTTTTTGAAATTTTTAGTAAAAATGTCAAACCTGCAGTGGAAATTTCGATGTCAAAGTCGAAATCTTAAATTTAATCTCAGAGTTTCTAGAGAAAAGTTGAAATTTCAAAAAAGAAGTTGAATTTGTGAGAAAAAAGTCTAAATTAAAGTCAAAATATCAATTTTTTCTCGGAATGTCGGGAAAAAAGTCGAAATTTTAGCATTAAATTCGAAATTTCTACAAAAAATCTTTTTAAATTGATGTTCTTTCTGCGCCTTTGAAATTTTGATTTCTTAAACCAGTAATTAAATATTTGAAAAACATCGGAAAAACATCGATGTTTCAGTAAAAAAATATTGATGTTCAAATATCGATGCTTACAGGGTGAGTTTTTTTTTCATAGGAATCTCGATTTCTTTTATCTCCTCTAGTTTTGTTATTAACGATTCGACAGAAAAAGTACAACAACGAAAACTGTAAAAAATTAAATTACTAATTAATTGACCTAATCCAATTTTGCGTGTAACCTGCCATTTTCTAGAATTTTTTATGTTCAATCCACTCGCAAAACATAAACCTCATAAAATTGAATGTTTGTTAAGCTTTCGATAAATATAAAAATTCGAAATAAATTCTGGATTTTAAGGAAAAAGAAATTTTGAAAAATTATTTTAAATAGCGAGATTTGATGGATTTTAAGACCTTTCTTTTCGAGTTTTTGTGGTTACATCGAGCAAACCTTAAAGACGAAACAGAAACGAAAAAAAGTCGAAAATAAACCATTTTTTCTTTAATAAAATATAAACTATTTGACTAATCATCTCCAAAATCAATAGGGTACCAATTTGAAAAATTCCGAATCGATAGAAATAAGAATTGTAAAAATTGGTTAAGAATTGCAACTTGGAACATGATAAATATTTTGCGAGTGACGGTCGTTTTTCAATGTCGAATTTTAAGATTTTTTTTTTAATTTAAACCACTCGCAAAGGGTAAGCCCATTATGCTTTCAAAGCACTGCGAGTAGAATGCGGAAATAAGGATAAATGGCGATGAACCGTCTTCTTAAACAAGGATAGGTTGTAATTTTTGAGGAAAATTCCTTTCGGTAACAAGTTTCATAACTTGGAAGTTCTATAGAAAAAAGAGTCTCCATAGATAGAAGTCCTCACTGTGTCAAACTGAACCGCACAGGAATTTGCTGTCTCCGACTGTCTAGTAAGCCTCAAGAACCTTGCCCTTGGGGGGATCAATCCTATTAGTTCCAGCGAGCATCTTCCTTGATAGTATTTGTAGAAAAGAGACAAGTCACTAACCATACGCCTGTGCTCTAGTGTTTCGAGTCAATCGGTTAGGCTTTCGTCATCAATTAGGCGAATCGCTCTTTGAATTAAATCCAAGAGAGCTAAAGTGTGTTTTGGGGCTGAACTCCAAACATGAGAACAGTATTGGCTAGTGTTGGCCTAACTTGAGCTTTGTACAGTGTTAATAGCTGATGAGATGTGAAGTACTTTTTAGCTCTAAAAAGAAAACCTAGCTTCTGAGAGGCGATGATCGTCCCAAGAGAAGTGAGTGCTCGCAATCACTCCTAGGATAAATAGATTAGATCCCATCGGAAGCTTTCGACAAATATAAAAATTCGAAGTAAATTCTGGAGTTTAAGGAAAAAGAAATTTTGAAAAATTACTTTAAACAACGAGATTTGGTGGATTTTAAGACCTTTCTTTTCGAGTTTCTGAGATTACATCGAGCAAGCATTAAAGACCAAACAGAAACGAAAAAAAGTCGAAAATAAGCCATTTTTCTTTAATAAAATCAGTGGCGGCTCGTAGGCAAAACTAATGGGGGTGCTGCGACAATGTTTAGCGTTTAAAAGTTTATAAGATTTCGACTAAAAAGTCCGACATTTTCAAAACGTTACTTTTCGAAAATTTTAGCTTTCTTTGAAAACTTGACAATGAAAACTTCTGATAATGTCGCATTTCTTGAAAGGTTAGATTTTTTCCAAATTTCGGCTGTGTTGCATAATTTGGATTTTTTCTTGTAATCTCGACCTTATTTTATTTTTGAGTATTAATTTTTCTGAAAAACTGAATACTTTTTTAAAAATTTCCGTATTTTCGTAGATATTTAGACTTTTCGATGTTCTATTTGTCTTGTAAGTTTTTTGAAAATTAATTATTACATTTTTTTTACCATTTGAAAGTTCTTACTTTTTCTAAAAATGTATTTTTTTTTAAAACTCAGCTTTTGACTATTTAAATTTTCAATTTATTTTGTTTATAATTTTTTTTGTAAAATTATAAATTTTTATTAAACATTTCGACTTAGTAATTTCGACTGGTTTTTATTTAAATGTCAACCGTTTTTCAAAATTTCGACTTTTTTTGCAGTTTCGATTATTTTTTGATTTTTTTTATTAAAAATTTCGCTACTTCCTAAATCGAAATTCTAAAAGAATTTCGATTTTTTTGAACATTTTGAAGATTTTTGAAATGATAGACATTTTTTTAAATTTTAATTTTTTTGATCTAAAATTTCAACTTTTAAAAAAATGTCCCACTTTGATTCAAAATTTTAACTACCAAAAATTTTCCAAAATTTTAACTTCTCAATATTTCGACTGTCGAAAACCTTAATCTATCTGATAATTTTTACTTGTTTTCAATATTCCGGCTTCGAAAATTTTGATTTTTATTGAAAAGTTGAGTGCAAATTTCCGAACTATTTAAAATTTAAACTTTTTTAAAATTTCGAATATTTCGTAAATTTGATAAAAATTCTTAAATCTTTTGCAAATTTTGATATTTTTTATCGAAATTTTAGTTTTAAATTCGAACTTTAGAATTTCAAGAATAAATTTAACATTTCTAGAAAAATTGGACATTCCGATTCAGAATTTTCTTTGGTCCTACAGTAGTAGTAATTTTTTAGAGAAATATCAAATTGTAAAATAGGTTGAAATTTGCAAGGTTCATTTTTTCTTGAAATTTCAATATTTTTTCCAAATTTTTCTTATTTTTATGCAGATTTGAAGTTTATTTTCCCTAAACTTATATTTAACAATTTTTAGTATCTTATCAAAATTACAAAATAAAATAAACTTTAAAATATTAAAATTTCGTTAAAAAATTTTTAAATTCTCAAAACAAATTAGAGAAAAATTAAAATGTCTACAAGAACAAATATTTTAAAGGTAAAATCTCCAGGAAAAGTCGAAATTTCAAAAAAAATCTTTGTATAAAATGTTTAGAAAAAAACACAAATTGCATAGGAAAAATAAGGAAAATGTCTTCTTTAGAGAAAAAATTGAAATTTGAAAAAAATTTGAAATATCTTTACAAAAAAGTCGAAATCTTTTGTTTTCTCAATATGTTGAAATTTTTATAGAACTTTCAGGGTTTTTTCCAAACATTTTTTGTCAAAACACAAAATAAAATGAACTTTAAATTGTCAAAGTGTCGTGGAAAAACTTTTAAAATTTTAAATTTTTGAAGCAAATTAGAGGAACACAAAGAAAAATCTGGAGAAGTTGGAATTTCTAGAAGAAATTTTAAGAACATCACTTTCAGGAAAAATGATAATTTCGAGCCAATTTCTTTTTATAAAATATTTAAGAAAAATGAAAACTGCAGAAAAAATCAAAATTTCCTAAAAAAAATCGAAATATCTGAAAAAACTTAAAATTTTTAAACAAAATGAGATTTGGGGTAAAAAGACGAAGATACCGTATTAACTTATTTTTTAGAGAAATAGCAAAATGCGAGCTGAGTTGGTTGGATTTAGATTTTTTTCTTGAAATTGGAATTCATTTCTCAAAATGTTGACATTTTGAAAGAAATTTGAGTTAAGATTTTAATTCCTGCTCGAAATATTGATTTCTTTTTCAAAACTTTTACAAAAACTAGTTTTTGAAAATGTGATTTTGATCAATATTAAAAATAAAATAGGTTTTTAAATGTCGTAACCTTGTGAAAGAAACCTAAATTTCCTAAAAAAAGAAATCAGAGAAAATTAAAATTTTCTACAAAAAATTGTGTAATGAAGAGTGTTCAGAAAATGTTGATACTTCGAATTGTTCTCAAAATTCTCCCTTTTTTTAAATTTCCAAAAAATTTCAAGTTTTTATTAATATCGACTTTTTTCTTGAAATCAATTAGTTGAAAGCTTTTCTCAAAATTTCGAGTTATTCTTAAAATTTTAAGTTTTAAATTTTGTCGAATGTTCGAAAAAAGGGAGAGTTTTGAGAACAAGCAGAAGTATCAAGAAAAAACTCGAAATTTTCAAATACAAGTGAATATTGAAAAAATAATTCAAAATTCACGCACGTTTTTAGAAATTTTGATTTGTTTTTGATATTTCGAATTTTTCTCATAATTTGCTGTTGTCTCAAAATTCCGAGTTTTTCTGAAAATTTCGATCATTTTCCCAAAATTTTGATCTTTTTTTGAAATTTCCAACTTTTGTCGAAATATGATCCTTTATGATAAATGACCAATTAAATGTTCTGTAATTAAACAGTTAAACGTGCTTAAAATTGAAAATATGTACAACCGCAACCATAGACTAGTTTCGGCCTTCCTTGGCCTCGTCAGCATGGTACGGTGGTTGTATACACTTCCAATTTAAAGCCGTTAGTCAGTCGTATAAGTATCCAAGAGAGCAAACCTCCATTGGGTGACTTGTAACTGACTTTTAACTGTTTATTACGCAAACATTTTCGCCACATGCTAGGTGAAAGTAAAGTCACGCCGAGGACGTTTGTGTCTATGGATGTTGCGATGCAACCCGTGATACAAGCTTTGCCTCATCTACGTGAACTTTGCAATTGCAGTCTAATTTTCATTAGATTCTAATGAAATTAGATTTCAATTGCATCGTAATAAACTTGTATATATTCGTATATACAAGGCTTATTATCTCAGCATGATCCTTTATGTTTTTAATAATCTAAGCTTAGTCCCTAAAATTTCAAAATTTCGATTTCGTAAATGCCTATTCCAATTTTAAAAGAAATATGAACATTTTAAGAAAAGTTCTTTAAAAACTCAAACACATTAACTGAATTTGTTAAATTGTCGATTTTAAATTCACAGTTATTTATTATTTATTTAGTATTTGTTATTTTAAATTTTCAGTCACAAAAAAGTTCTCATCTTTATCAAAATCCTTATTACAAATTTTCAGTTCTTTTAAGACTACTTTTTTTAGACAAATTACCTTTTTTTGAATTTTTAATTTTTTATTTTGTATTTTAACTTGGAACCTCTGCAAAAAAGTCGAAATTTTCAAAAAAATGATAAACATTCTTAGAAATAGACCAATTTTGGAGTCAAAAATAAAAATTTCCAAAAAAAAACCGAAACAGAATTCTTCAAATTTCGACTCGAATTTCCGTTTTACAAATTTTCCTAAAGTCGTCAGTTTTTAAGTAAAAATTCTGAATACGTGTTTCGTGCTTTACTTGAAAATGCATATTTCTTTAATTTCAGATTTTCCTCAAATAGGAATTTTTTCCTAAAATTTTGTACTAAACCAAACTTCCAAATTTTATTTTTATAAATTTCAGGTTTTTCTCGAAAGTTGAGATTTGAAGTTTAATTTCAATCTTCAAATCTTCGGTTCTGAAAACTTTTTACAAAATTCGAATGTTTCAAAAGTATCAAATATTTTTCGAAATTTCGGGTATTAAAAATGTTCATTATTTTCTCGAAATTCCTCTGTTTTTAAAAATTTGGTTTCTTCAAAATTTCGAATTCTTTTGAAAATTTTGAATTCATCAAAGATTTTCAAAACTAGATATTCCCTCAACACTTCGCTTTTTTAATTCCATTTTTTTTTAAATTGGCATTTTAACCAAATATAGTCTGACTTTTTAAAAAGTTCGAGTTTTTTGAAATTTCGGGCTTTTTCTCTAAAAATGTTGAATTTCTTTTAAAACGTATTTTGTTATAAAAATTTTAAAATTTTGACCTTTAATTTCTTTAAATTTTAATTTTATTATTTTTTTAAATATTGCAACATTTTTAAAATTCCAAAACTTATTGAACATTTCGCTTTTTGATGGAACGGATTGGTCCTTGGTTATCTTCAAAAATTGAAACACAGAACTTGTCCCCTTCGCTTTTTGATAAACAATTTCGAATTTGTTTTTGAAAATTTCGGAATTTTTTAAATATTTGCAAAATTCTAATTTAGATTTTTCAAATCGCACAATTTTTTCTGAAAATTGCGAATATTTTTTTTTAAATCGTGATTTTCGGAGTTAAATTTTTTAATCATACTAAAACAACTTTACAAACATTTTAGTTATTTTCAAAATTTCATTTTTTATTAAAAAACATTTAATTTTTCTTGAAAATTTCGGCAATATTTGAAATTTTCCGATTTTTTTAAAAATTTACTTTTTCAAAATTTTATCCTTTTGAAATTTTGACTATTTTTCAAATTTAATTTTTCTTGACAATTTCAGCAAAATTTGAAATCTTCTGATTTTCTTAAAAATTTAGACTTTTTCAAAATTTTGTCCTAAAATTTTGACTATTTTTCAAAATTTCGACCTTTCTTAAAATTCTTTACATTTTTTAAATATTTTTTAAAATTGCAACTCTGTAAAATATCTAATTTTTACAGAATTTCCACATTTTTGGAAATGTTATTGAACATTTTTACATTTTAGGAATTTCGACTATTAAAATGTTAATTCAAAATTCGTCAGTTAAAATTTCTTTCGATTTCTAGAAAAGAACTTTTTATAAAAAGGTGAAATTTTAACCGACGATTTTTGAATTAACATTTTATTAGTCGAAATTCATAAAATGTAAAAATTTTGAATTCTTCTGACAAAACTTTAATAATTCGATATTTTCTGAAAACCTGGCCTTTTTTAAAAATTCCGATTTTTATGCAGTTCGCCATTTTTAAAAAAAAATTGTCCGACTTTTTTTAAAAAGAATTTTATCAAAATTTCGACTTTTTGAGAAATCTCAATTTTTTTAAAAACATTTTTCAAAATTTACTCTTTTCATAAAATTTTCGAAGTTCCTCAAAATTTTAATTTTGTTTCCAAAATTTTGGTTTTTTTTTAATATTTTGACCTCTTGAAAATTCTTTTATTTTTCTAAATTCTAGTTTTCCTGAGATTTGAACCTTTTCTTCCATCCCGGAGTTTAACCGTGAAAATTCGAGCATCTTTTATACATATTTCAGATTAAAGTGGAAATTTTCAAAATTTGGAATTTAACTTTTTAATCTTGAAGTTATTTTTCAATGTTGGGCTGTAATCTCCAAATGTCTCCTTTTTCTTTGAACATTTTAATCTTCAAATCTAATCTTCAGTTCAAAAAACGTAAATTTTGCATTTAAGTTAAACTTTGGAGGAAAAACCAAGTAGAGAAAATATAGGTTTAAACTCGAAAGAAAAATAATTGTCACTTGAAAACAAAAATTTAAAAAATTAGGCGTAGAAAGGCCATAAATTAAAACAAAAAGATGTTTTAGAAACTCCAATTTTGAAGCCAAAATTTCGGGTCTTTTTCCCGAAATTTTAAGATTGATGTCGAAATTTTCACTTTTTTTTCGAAATTTTAAGTAAAAATGTCAAACCTGCAGTAGAAATTTCGATGTTAAAGTCGAAATTTAATCTCAGAGTTTCTAGAGAAAAGTTGAAATTTCAAAAAAGAAGTTGTATTTGTGAGAAAAAAGTTTAAATTAAAGGCAAAATATCAATTTTTTTCTCGGAATGTTGGGAAAAAAGTCGAAATTTTAGCGTTAAATTCGAAATTTCTACAAAAAATCTTTTTAAATTGATGTTCTTTCTGCGCCTTTGAAATTTTGATTTCTTAAACCAGTAATTAAATATTTGAAAAACATCGGAAAAACATCGATGTATCGCTACCTACTACCGATGTTTAGGACATCGATGTTTCATTAAAAAAATATTGATGTTCAAATATCGATGCTTACAGGGTGAGTTTTTTTTTTCGATATTTAGCATAGGAATCTCGATTTCTTTTATCTCCTCTAGTTTTGTTATTAACGATTTGACAGAAAAAGTACAACAACGAAAATTGTAAGAAATTAAATTACTAATTAATTGATCTAATCCAATTTTGCGTGTAACCTGCCATTTTCTAGAATTTTTCATGTTCAATCCACTCGCAAAACATAAACCTCATAAAATTGAATGTTTGTTAAGCTTTCAATAAATATAAAAATTCGAAGTAAATTTTGGATTTTAAGGAAAAAGAAATTTTGAAAAATTATTTTAAATAGCGAGATTTAATGGATTTTAAGACCTTTCTTTTCGAGTTTCTGTGGTTACATCGAGCAAACCTTAAAGAAAACAGAAACGAAAAAAAGTCGAAAATAAACCATTTTTTCTTTAATAAAATGTAAACTATTTGACTAATCATCTCCAAAATCAATAGGGTACCAATTTGAAAAATTCCGAATCGATAGAAATAAGAATTGTAAACATCGGTTAAGAATTGCAACTTGGAACATGATAAATATTTTGCGACTGACGGTCGTTTTTCAATGTCGAATTTTGGAGTTAACTGCAATATAAAATTGTAGCACGTCACCTCATCACTTAGTGAAAGCTGTCTTCTATCCAAAGAGCTATATTACAACTGATATGGTCCAATATTAGCCGAGATATAATCATTTTTATGGCAAAAAGTCCTGTTTTTTTTTGGCATTTCCCTATAATAAAGCAAATCACGACTAGGGATGCAAACGATAGTTCGATGTTTTGAAAATATATTGTTTCCAAAATTTTGGTTTTTTTTTAATATTTTGACTTTTGAAAATTCTTTTATTTTTATAAATTCTAGTTTTCCTGAGATTTGAACCTTTTCTTCAAACCCGGAGTTTAACCGTGAAAATTCGAGCATCTTTTATAAATATTTCAGATTAAAGTGAAAATTTTCAAAATTTGGAATTTAACTTTTTAATGTTGAAGTTATTTTTCAATGTTGGGCTGTAATCTCGAAATGTCTCCTTTTTCTTTGAACATTTTAATCTTCAAATCTAATCTTCAGTTCAAAAAACGTAAATTTTGCATTTAAGTCAAACTTTGGAGGAAAAACCAAGTAGAGAAAATATAGTTTTAAACTCGAAAGAAAAATAATTGTCACTTGAAAACAAAAATTTAAAAAATTAGGCGTAGAAAGGCCATCAATTAGAACAAAAAGATGTTTTAGAAACTCCAATTTTGAAGCCAAAATTTCGGGTCTTTTTCCCGAAATTTTAAGATTGATGTCGAAATTTTCACTTTTTTCTCGAAATTTTAAGAAAAAATGTCAAACCTGCAGTAGAAATTTCGATATTTAAGTGGAAATTTTAAATTTAATATCAGAGTTTCTAGAGAAAAGTTGAAATTTCAAAAAAGAAGTTGAATTTGTGAGAAAAAAAGTCTAAATTAAAGTCAAAATATCAATTTTTTCTCGGAATGTCGGGAAAAAAGTCGAAATTTTAGCATTAAATTCGAAATTTCTAAAAAAAATCTTTTTAAATTGATGTTCTTTCTGCGCCTTTGAAATTTTGATTTCTTAAACCAGTAATTAAATATTTAAAAAACATCGGAAAAACATCGATGTATCGTTATCTACTATCGATGTTTGGGATATCGATGATTCATTAAAAAAATATCGATGTTCAAATATCGATGCTTTTTTGAACGATGTTGCATCCAGTGGCGGCTAGTAGCTAAAACTAGAGGGGGTGCTGCGATGCCGTTTGTGTTAAAATTGGGTAAAAGCAAATGAGTTCAGAAAATTAATAACATAAATCACCTCTGTTGCTTCTCAATGAACCTCCGATAGAAATCTCAACTTTAGGAAAATAAAAAAATGCAAAATTTCGAGTAAAAATTGGAATTTTGTGATTAAATAATGAATTTTATATGCTTTTTAGAAACTTTCCTGACGTTGAAATATATATTTTTTTAAAATAGATTTTTTTTTTAAATATAAACTTTTTGAGAAAAATGTCGAATTAAAACTCAAAATTAAAGAAACTGTAACAAAAATTTCTATTTTAAAAATTGTTCTAAGTTTTGAAACAAATTTCGAAAAAAATTTGCAGTTTCAATTACAAATAAATTCCCAAAATGTGAACTTTAATCAGAAAGGATCGACTTCAAGCTGAGATATTTGATCTTTGAAGTTTCTCTGGGAACTTCAACATTACTAGAAAAAATTTGAATCTAAAAATTAAATTGTCAATTAATTTTTTGTAAGATTTTTTAATTTCGAAATTTCAACTTTAAATTTTTAACAATTAATTTATTTATTATTATTTATTTTTTATTTATTAATTTATTCAAAAATTTTTTCTAGAAATGTTGTTTGCTTTTTCTCCAAATTTTGAGTTTAATCTTCAAATTTCAATCTATTTTTTATCAAAATTAACGGACTTGACAATTCCAAGAATAAATTTAACAAATAAAAATAACAGTTCTAGAAAAATTGGGAATTCCGATTTCGAATTTTCTTCGGTTCTATAATAGTGGTTAGTTTTTTTTTAGCGAAATATCAAATGGCAAAAAAGTTTAAATTTAGAAGGTTCATTTTTTTTGAAATTCAAAATTAAAAATAGCTTATTTTAAATTACTCTGTTTTTTCCCAAAATGTTGACATTTTTGGAGAAATTTCAAAGTTTTTTTCTAAACATTTTTTGTCAAAATTTCTATATAAAGAATACATGAAAGCAATCACTAAACATGTACTTAATCGATTTTAAAAATGTTAACCCCCAAGTGGGGTGAAAAAGGATATTTAACTAAACATTCAAATTTAAAATTTTCTTTTACAAGCCTAAAGTTGGGTTTTGAAAATCAATTTTGCTCAAACAAGGCAATATTTAAAAAGTCGACATTGTCAAAAAACTTTAAAAAAAAAGAATTTTTAGAACCAGATGCATTTTGAATATTAAAAAATGTCAGCATTTTCTTTTATAAGCTACAAATTATGTTTTCTAAAACAACTTTGGCTCAACAAGACAAAATGTTGAAATGAAAGTTTAAAAAAAATTGAAAATTTCGATAGCTAACATTTTGAAAAACTGTAAAATGTCTTAAAAAAGTCAAAATTTTTAAAAACGGTCCTAATTTTTAAATCTAGACGAAATTTAAAAAAGGTCCAGATTTTCAAAAAAATCGAAATTTTCAAAAAATTTTCCCAAATAAATGTCGAAATTTAAAAAAAAGTCGAAATTTTGAAAATAAGTCGTAAGTTTCAAAATAAAAGTCAAAACTTTGAGAAAAAAATCGAAAATTCAAAAAATAACTGGAATTTCTTAATACAAATGAAAATCATGAAAAATCAAAATTTTCCAAATTTTGGGAAATCGAAATTTTCCAAATTTTGAAAAAAAGACACTACATTAGAAATTAACAAGAAAAAAATATTAAAATTTGAGAAAAAATCAAATTTGAATAAAAAAATCGAATTTGAATAAAAAATCGAATTTTCAAAAAGGGCAAAATTTTGAAAGATTCAACATTTAAAAAGTTTCAATTTTCACAAAAAGTAAATATTTTAATAAAGCGGTATATTTTCAAAACAGTAAATTTCAAAATTTTCAAAAAGATTTAAAATTGAAAGAACAAATCAGGTTTTCTAAAAATTGTCAAATTTCAAAAAATAAATTGTAAAATGCGGAAATTTTTTAAGCTGAGATTTTGCAATTAAATCAAAAATGTCAGAAGAACTAAAATTCTCACAAGAAATTAAAATTTCTAGGAACATACGAACGAAATTCTTAACAAAAGTGGAAATTTTCAAATGAAGTCAAAATTCTGAAAAATGTCAAAATTTTAAAAGATTCGAATTTTCGTAGAAAGAAAATCGAAATTTATAAAAAAGATTGAAATAACTGTAAAAAAGTCAAAATTTTAGGAAAATAATCCATTGGTTATTACTTTTTTTATATAAAAATATCAAAATGCGGAAGTAATCGAAAATTTTCCTAACACTTTTTCGTTTCTTTCCAAAATTTTGACATTTTTATAGAAATGCCAGAATTTTTTTTATAAAAGTTGTTAATCAAATTTATAAAATAAACCTTAAAATGTCAAAATGCCGTGAGAAAACCTCACATATTTAAAGCAAATTAAAGGAAATTTCCACAAAAATTTTAAGAACAAAATTTGCTGGAAAAGTAGAAATTTCGAGAAAATTTATTTATATAATATATTTAGGAAAATAGGAACTTTCAAAAAAACTTTCCCAACAGAACAAATTAAAATATTAGAAAAAACTAAACTAAACTAAAAGTTTTTCTACAATAGAGTGGGAATTGCGAAATCAAGTAAAAACTCGAATATTTGGTATTATTTTTTCAGAGGAATATGAAAATGCGAGAAGAGTTGCATTTAGATTGTGACCGCCGAAGAAAAAACCAATAAAACTGCATACAAATTTAGATTGTTTCTTGAAATTTTCATTATTTTATCAAAATTTTGACACTTTTAGAGAAATGTAACCTTTTTTTTTCAAAATTTCAATTCTTTTTCGAAATGCTGCTTTCTTTTTTAAAAGTTTTGCATAAAAGAAAGATAAAGTTTCTATAAAAGAAATCAGATAAAATTTAAAATTTCTATAAAAAGGTGTTTAAGGAAAAATTTTTAAAAAAGACCAGCATTTTGAGAAAGCGACGAATTGGGGGTGCTGTAGTTCCTCAGTACATATACGCGAGCCGCGACTAGTTGCATCCCTAATCACGACCAACTGTCGTTTACGACAGTTGGTCGTGATGACAGCAATTTTAATTGCATTTCGCGGCGGCTCAACGAACGGTAAAATAATAGCTTCACGTCCGGTTGCAGAAAAAATTGTCTAATTTCTCTCAAAAGTGACTTTTTTCTTAAAACTTGACATCTCGATCTTGGCCTCTATATTTCAAATTTAAACTCAAAATTTCGACTTTCAAAATACGAATTTCTATTTTTTTTAAAATGTTATCTTTTTTTTTTTTTTGTAATGCAAAGTGAAAGATTTTAAGCTGAAGTTGAAATTTCGAGATTAAATTCAGCGGATTAAAAACCTTTTAAAATTTCACCATTTTTTTTCGAATAAACTTGATGTTTCGATCAAAACAGAGAGACTAAAAAAAAATCCGACAGAATTTGTTTATCGTATTTTCCTGGTAAATCATTTTCATTTATAGTATACAGTTCCTTATCTCTAAATTTCGATTTCAAAGTCGAATTTATTTTGTTTATTCTGTTACAATAAACGTATTTTCGGAAATTGAAATTCAAATCTTGTTCCCCGAGTATCTCTCTGAAGATGACAGCTTGGCTGTCGACACGCGTTAGAGCAACCTTTGTTGTGTTTTTTAATCTTTCTTGGACCAGTCCGTTCCACTCAAAAAAAAAAGAGTATTTTTGAAAGTTCGAACTTCTTGAGGTCGCACCTAAAATTTAAAAACAGTAATTTCTTTTGAATCGAGTTGAAATTGACTTTTTCAGAAATTTCCACCTTTTTCGAGACTAAATTAAATTTTACAATACTACACTACGTTTTCCTTGAAATGGAGTTTATTTTTAATTTTGAGAGTTTTTTATACAGCTATGCTCTCAAATTTCCTCCTTTGTTTATGGATATTTTAACTTTTCAATATTTTGCTCTTTTTCGTGATCATAATCAGGATAGTTTAAAGATTATTGTCGAAATTTTGAGACTAAAGCTGAAATATCCAGATTGTGTAATTTTTCTTGGACGTAAAACAATTACAAAACTTTTTTAGAAATTGCTACTTCTTTTTGGGGTTTCTTTTCCACTTTAAACCCAAGATTAGCAGCGGTTTCGTTTTTATTTAGAATAATGAGAAAGTGGTTAAATAAAACTATTTACAATTAGACTACATTTTTATTACATATTTAAGCCTATATTATACAAAAGTGCATACTACAACTATTAAAATTATTTAATAGTTTAGTGTAAGAGAAAATAAAACATACAACTCATAACAAAATAAATCTGGTTTATTTTACAGAGTTGGAAGGAAGTTTGAATAAAGTTCTATAGATTCAGAGAAGCAACCAAAATTAAAACGAGAAAAACCACTCTGACAAGTGCCACAAAATAAAATTATATATTATTTTAAACCCAATTTTAAACACAAGCTTAGCATTGGATCGTCAAATTCCACTAGTTTAACAACGAGAATTTCTACTGACGTTATGTTACACAAAATTATTGCAAAGATAACTGCATTTTCAGAATTTATTCTTCATTTTTGTTATAATTTGGGCATACTAAAGCGAGATCTATATTACAAAATATGACATCAAAATTCAATACTTATATACAAATTATAAACACACTAAATGGTGCATCTTCTAAGGTGTTACCCCCCATTCTTTACATTTTATCACATTTGAAAGTCCACTGTTGTAGTGAATTATATTTCCACAATAAATGTTTAAGTTTACAAATAATTTCAAAATTTTAGATCGAGAAATCTGCCGTAAATGGATATCGAAGCTAATAGGAATGAAATCATGCGATCCAATAGTAAAGAAAAACAGAAATCACTTCTTTAAGTATTTGTTGCAATTCATGTTCATGGGGGCGACGCCGAAGATTGAAGGCCACTTGGGATTCCCACAGATAGATACTAAAGTATATTTCTTAACTAAAAAAAAAACAAAACAATTAACAATTAATTTCAGGCACAACCAAAAACAGCCGGCGATCATAACAAACAATTAGATTTTATGTGCCGATGGTCAGGGGATAGGAAAACTTATGTGGCGGCAAAACCAATACCGGGACAAGGCGCCTTAGTTTACATGGCGGTTTCTGAGGATCCTTCATTGGGATGGGACAATGTTGGCGTTTCTTAAAAATGTATTTGTTTGTTGAAATTAGAAATAAGTTGAATAAATTTAATACAATTTACTTTCAATAAAAAAGGAGCTTCGAACTGTACCCACCTAATAATAAAGTAATATGTTTAACGTCTTTTTCTTCCACCACTACTTTTCCCCTTTTTATGACCTTTTACAGCCTTGGGTTTCTTCGCTACTCTATTGCCCTTGAAATTCTTCTTGCTACTTTGAGCCTTTGGCCTATCGGTTTTCTTTTCTTCGGCTCTCCTACAAAGCTTACATTATAAAACCACTCGAGCAAAATATAATGATTTCTGCTTATAATGAACCTCCGAAATTGACCTCTTATGAGCGACATTTGGATTAAACGAGAAATAGTAACAGCACTCCAATCCGTTCATTATAGATTGGTTTCTATTCATATTTTATTGGCTTTTTCTTCGCCAGTTACTCCTTTCTCAATTCTAAATTTAAATAACCTTCTGTTAATGATTGGCAATCTGTTATAGATTGCTCCAAGCAGCGATTGCATTGGATCTTGATTTGTCAATCGCTGTTTGTGATTTAACATTGAAAAACAGTTAAAACCTATCTTAAAATTTAAACAACGATTGACAAACTAAGATCCAATGCAATCGCTGCTTGGGGCAATCTATAACAGATTGCCAATCCTTAACAGAAAGTTACGGAAACTAAAGTGAAAGGCGTAAATGGCGAAAAAAGTCAATAAAACATGAATAGAAATGTTAATACCTCACAAAGAAAATACAGAGAATACAGATTGGTTTGTTGTAAAAAACAGTTCGCAATAAGCGCAGATGGCCAAATACTTACTGCAATTGTTCCGTGTTTATCTGGCGAGAGACCGCCTTCTCCACGTCAATCTTAGGCCTCTTATTCAAAACACTCTCAACAATCGACAAATTTTCCTTCTTTTCTTGATCCCCCGATACTGGAGGCATCTTCCGCTTTCGACTGGCCCCCGGGGTGATATCCGCAACACCTTTCGCTTCTTTCTCATGCGGAAGCTTATTTTGGAATTTCCCTAGACTAGCAGTCGATGATCTAGCCACTGTAACGGCCGCTTGCAGCTAAAAATCCAATATTACGTCACGCCACCGAATTATAAACAATACTTACATCTTTGGCGCTCGAAACATCCGGATTCATGAGCCCAACGCGCGGTATTTTAACGTTTTTCGCCTTCGCTATATTCCTGAGTCGTTGTAACTCATTCTTGGCGACTCGTTCGCTCTTCAGTTGCGCCTGCTTGGCGAATTGGTCTTCCATCGGGTTGGCGTTTTGAGGTACTTCCATCACCCAATTCTTCTCTTTTTCCGCGGCCGTTCGCTTGAAGCCGTAGAGTGGTACCCATTTTTGCAGTTGTTCGTCCCACGAGAGTTTACTCTTCTTTTTCTTTTGGATGCCTTTCTCTTGTGCGAACTTTTGCCACTTTGTTAACGGTTTGGGTTTTGGTACTGGCTTAAATCGCGGTAGAACTGTTTTTTGCGGGGGTAATTTGACTACAATCGCTTCTTCTATTCGTTCGGTGGGTAGCTCCCATAGTTTATTAAATAGTAATTGAGTGTTATCCCGGGTTAAATTCAGTAGGTAGTCATTTGAATTTTGCCTGAATTAACAGCGTTAGTGGTTTGGATGAATTTAATTAGTGATACTTACCTCAAGGCTTGATTATCTAAATCGTTTGGATCTGTGGCTAAAAGAGTTCCTAGGTCATATTCTAAATCCAAATGTTTATTTACGGTTATAGATTTATATTTTTCACTTTCTCTAGATGTTTTTTCTAAAATATTATTCACTAACTCCATTATGTTGACTATTTTTTTACCTCATTGGGATCTTATAACCTAAAATTTCTGGTTATACACACGTGTGGTAATTTGACAGATAAATTCCCCAAAAGTCATAGAGTTAATTATTATAATGTAGGCAACTTCTAAAATTGGCTTAGTATAAATTGTTGCCTATACACTAAAGCAGTATAATTGTTTCTTTTAAATAATTAACTAACTTTTTAACGATAGTGAATACAATTTTATAAAATTTTTTATTTTTTAATAGTGTATTAGGGAGTCCTATAAAAAGGAGATCCATCGGTAACGTAATTTGTCGAATGAAAATGGGACTGATTTCCACCCACTGACATTAGCGGCCTCTGTTGTGTATTACCAGTAAGTATTGTGCGAAAACTGTAAAATGAGAGCTTAAATTGTGATGGCAGTGGATGGTGGTAGTCGTAGGTACAATGTATCCAATCGGTCAGATCATTGCGCTGTTAATCTTTTCTTGGGCTTTTCCTAGGTAAGCGTGTCTAAAACATTATTTATTCATCTTAAAGTCAAGGAGGAGCGTTCACCGTTGAAGTTGAAATTACTTCAAGCCATTAGGTGTACGTTTTAACTACTCCGTTCGCATTGTTTGACCTACGATAAAATAGAATTCTGTGGTGCTTGGTTTGCGAATTAATAGATGGCGTTGCGAACAGTTGAAGGTTTTCAATCCCATTTTAAAAGTACGGGGTAACGCAACCATATAAGTATTACATATATGAACGCAACCTTACTTTCTAGATAACCATATGTTGTATGTAATTCATAAACAATTCTTAGCCTTTGATATAATTCTGGTATTTTGGCAACTTCTAAGACTAATTGAGTATAATTTGTTGCCTATGCACGTAAATAGTATAAGGTGTTGCCTATTAATAATAAATAGAATTTAACTTTTCAATGGTTTAGAAGGTAATTTTAAGGAAATATGAACAAGCTCTAATTTTTTAACAGTTTAGATGATTTTTTTGTACAATATATGTGTTTATTAGTTAGGGATAATTCAGAATACAAGTTCAGCTTTTGATTAACTTCATATACTTATTAAGTATATATGTTTCAATAGCGGCAACTTTCAATACTAAGTTTTAGTACAAAATGTGGCCTATACACCCAAGCAGTATAACTTGTTGCCTATAAATATCGAAAAAAATTCCACCTTTTCAATGGTTTAAAATATAATTTTATGCAAATACTAAACGAATTCCAGTTTTTTAATTGTTCAAGTAATGTATAATAAAATTTTACCTTTTAAATATTCCTATTGGTAATTAATTAGAATATTAATATGTATATTTCACTATTTTAATCGACCACAACTTGCCCAGAAAAAAGATAAAATTAAACTTTTTCGTCGTTTTCAGAGTTAATTTTCAAACACTAAACATTGATTTAATTTAATTAAATATTACTGCTCGCAACAACATTTCTGCAAGCTTTTATATTAAATTTAGTCACCTAGCGTAATCCCATAATTGCACAGATAAAAAATTTAATCTTAAATAAATATATTATAATGAATCTCTGTCACTGTGGCAGTGACAGGTCTAATTTAGAGCTGTTAGGCTTCCCGATTTTATATTATGTGTCCCACATCCCACTTAATCTGTAGGTGAGACCAGAAAATTGAGAATTCAATTACTGATGAAAGTATTACATCTAATACCTCATTCGACGCTTCAACTCCTAAACAAATTTAAAATCTTTCAAATAATTCTCGTTTCGGCAAATCCAAACACTCCAAACACAGAATCCAAGGGATATAAAAAAAAATTCAATTTTTACGATATTCTTTAAAAGACGATTATTGGAAGAAAAATCGCCACTAGAGAAAAACTAAAAAAAGCAAATTAAAGCTCCAAGTTTCTAGTTTTCAAATCTTGAGTTCATTTTTTTAAGGTGAGCAGTTTTTGAGTTATTATAAGGAATGCTTCAGTCTAAAATTTTTCCAACTTTTTTCTTAGCTTCAAAGGCGTCCACGAACTTCAAATATTTTTTTCAAGGGATCCCATTATAAAAAGCTTCCAGGCAAATAAATTATCTCTAATTTGACTGATCCCTCATCCTTGTACCTATGATTTTTCACTGAGTTGTCGTTGTTCAAAACAAAAAAGTCAGTTTAAATTTTGGTAATCAATAACTATGGAGCCAATGATTGGACAGAAAATGCAAGTAGGGTTTTGCTAACTCCAAAGCATTCTCTACAACAGCGTTACCCAAAGTTTGTTCCACGGAGCCCCGGTGCTCCGCAAAGCCTCCGGTAAGGTTCCACCGGCAAGTCATAATAAAATAAATACAGTTGAAACCGGATATAACGACATTGAAAGGACCAGAAACTACGGACCCTGTAACCGGTAGTTGTTATAAGCAATATAACTAACTGGCAGTACAGTTAGCTTTTAGAATAATCACAGGGACCTTGTCATTTAGTCGTAAGCGTCGTTGTAAACGATATTCCTATATCCGGTTTTGACTGTACATGTATTAAAGAGGAATATATTACTAACAAACAATACACATATAATTAGTTTTGCTTTTAGTGTAGGGTTTAGGGTTTGGTTAAAAATTTAGTTTTTTAAAAGGGTTCCGTCACCAACCACTGCTCTATAAAATAAAGAGTAAATTCTGAATAACTTTATTTACATATCTTAAGCGATAGATACATTAAAACTTTACTGATACATGTCGTCTGTGTATTCAAATTCTAGCTTTTTGGGTTTCTCGCACTGATAATCGTTTTCAATGTAGTGAAAACCGTTAGGACACAGATGCTGGAACGGATACAATTTAGGGTAATTTGGATCATAAACGCTGCATTCGTAAAATATGGTAGGATTGGCTTCTAAAGCTTTGATTTCCGATTCATCTTTACAAAGAGGAATCGGTAGTCCTGTGGCATTGGCAGCCGGAAAATCGCAATACGTCGTTTTGGGATTGTATAACGAATTCACCATCAGGACATTTGCTCACCACAGCTTGTAGTTGTCCGTTAGGTCCACTAGGCACGCAATAGACGAAAGCTTCCCAAACAACTGGATGGGGAAATACACCTGGAAAATTTAGATTTTAAATCCTGATAACCAAACCCAGATATTTAGAGAACTAGGTCACTAGGGAATTAGATCGCAAGGGCGGATCCAAATTTTTTCTGAGGAATACGCCTAAAACCGAGATGAAATGCACACACGGGAAAGAATAGTAGAAGCACCGCAGGATCCTTAGGTGTTTCTGTGACTGATGCAGATCTTTTGTCTTGGATCCATTCTTGCTAAATCGTTTGATGTACACTGAACTCCAGAGTAAGTTAAGTTGAAAGCAAAAGAATTTATGTGCCGAATACTAGATAATTTCAGTCCTAAAGGTGAAGGATTCCAGTGCTAAAGGCGAGAGAATTCCAGTGCTGAAGACAAGACTATTTTATTGCTGTAGGCAAGGTTAATCCGGTGCTGAAGGCAAGGTTAATCCGGTGCTGAAGGCAAGAGGATTTCGTTACTGAAGGCAAGGTTACTCCATTGCTGAAGGCAAGAGTATTCCATTGCTGAAAGCAAGAGTATTCCATTGTTGAAGTTATATTACAGTGCCAAAGACAAGATAATTCTATTGCAAAACGGAATTCAACTCAACAGCAGAATGAGGAACTGGATCACGACGCTATGTTACAAATTACCTTGGTCGGAGCAAGGGAATGGCAAATCTCTATAATCTGGGTCGCAGGCGACGTTTTCTTCTTTAGTACAAGCTGGTCCATTGGGGGTGTCCATGCAAGTCTGGTCAGCGGCGCAGAACAGCGATTTAGTTTTGCGGAATCCCTTGTCCCCTATTTTGATGCAAGTGGCATGACTGGTGCAGCTGTCGCAAAAAGGTCCAGGTTTGCGGCATTCCTTGATATCATCGCCGAGGAACTGCGAGGCGTTTGTCGCCAAAAGTAGAACGGAAAATGTCTGAAATATTCGTAAAGATTTAGAATAATTCCTTTGTGTCTTCAAATATTATGGAGTAATTAGGGGTAATTATAGAACGACGACCATGACCAGAAGAGACCTGGGTCTACGATTGATAGGTTCAGTGGGAAAAACGAGCGATGGAAGGTTGAAAGAAGTCAGGATTTTGGTTTTGGAATCGGATCAACTAAAAAAATAAGCTTTTAAAAGTTGGGGGCTTACTATGTTTCCCTTGATATGTAAAATGAAGCTTGTAAAATATTCTAATCAACAAAATGTTGTAGGGTCTCCTTTGAACATAGTTCGCCAGTTTTTTTCAATATGGCAGGTATCTAATACTATCCTTACGCCATGATATAAACGATAAGTTTTAAAAAAAAATCTTACCCAAAGTAGTTTAATCATAATTCCTATTTTGCTAAAAAACTAAACAAACTAAGAGATTTTTCTAGATTGTTAATACTTATATAAAAAAATCAGGATTCCAAGATTTATTTTTCTAAGATAAAAGTGCTGATAAACGTATGAAAATTAGATAAAGTAGGCCGACAATTAGAATGCTGTCGCAATTAAAAGGTTTTTCCTATAAAATCCATTTGTTCGATAAAAGCAGTATTGACAATATTGATACAATGAGATGAAAAAATGTATGATATTACTTGTATATAATCGTCTTATCAAACTATTAAAATAATTGTTATTGAAGATAGATTGCGACGTGAGATTGTTTGTAATGGGTTCAAGAACGTTTTACTTCAATATTTTAGTGAGTCCATGTTTAACAATTTAAAGTACTTCACATACCCGAATTATGTGCATTTGAGTGATCTCTTGTGTCTGTCTGAATTAGATTTGAATTAAAACAATTTTACTCCAATCTAATCAACCAATTTATTGAATACAAACGGATATTAAATTTGTAAACTAAGAATTCCATGTAAAACAAAAAGAAACTAAGGTTTGTTGTACTTTGCATGAACCTCTTTGTCCATTTAAAGGATCATACTTTGCTTGTGGTTTTTTGAAGATTCCTTACTAAACCAAAGACGTGGCAAGAAAAGGCAAGCATCATTTTATACTTCTTTACATCAGTGTTTCTTAACGTTTTAAGCGAGCCTAGTCTCTGAGTGAACCACACTCTTTTGAATTAGAAAATAAGTCTCCGCACTGCGTTGAAAAATGTGTTTCGATTTTTTAGTTTAGAAAAATATATTTTCGAGAAATTTATTGGCTATGCCACTACTAATTTAAAAAAAGAATCCGTTTTAACCAGCTTTCTTCCAAAAGTGTACTCCTTTGATGATTTCATTTTATAACAATTTATGGTTTTATTTTTAATGTTTGACTGGCTTCAGGGGCGGCCTTAGGGGGTGGTGAGCAGGGCAACCGCCCGAGGCCTCGCTCTTGCAGGGGCCTCGCACACTGGTGCAATAGTATATAAATTCTATTAATTTGAACTTCGCGCTTTACGCCGCGCATTATAAAACTCGACTCGCTGCTCTCTTGCGTGATAGCCTTTGACTATACATATTATTTATATTATCTAAGGTGATAGTTATCGCGCTGATATCTGTCTCATTCACTCCAATGAATGCTTCTTTCCTTCTGTTCCACATTGTTGAAATTTTTTGTACCAGTGCCACAAGTGCTGCCAACTGCAAGGGCTAAACAAAATCTGATGGTCCTCCATTTTCTTCATGTTTACAATTCAGGGAATTACCGTGTTTCATTTCACCTATTTAACTGTCGTCGGCTTATGTTTTTATATTGGAGCAGCCGTTTGCATTGGATAATATTTATCTTTAAATAAATGATAATATTAGATTTTAGGTGAATAACGTAACATAATTAATTTCTATACTAAAGAGTGAATCAGTAAAAAACTGCTTGCAATTTTATTAACTATTTTTATGTCTGAAAAAGACACAAGATCGGTTTTCCGCTAGGGCCAGTGGCGGCTGGTCTTAAAGAGCGCAAGAGCGCGCGCTCCTCGTGAAATGAGCGATCTATTCTTTTCTGTTTAATGTAAAAGACTTGGATTTATCACATTTTTAAACACAAAATAATGACCTACTACACATAATAATACTTGTGAATGACTTGGAATCAAATATACCAACGTTTGATTCCGTTATGCATATTAAATATTATAAGGAAATTTAAATAAGTTGGTGCGCGCAGAATTATGCACTTAGCGTGGCTGCCGTGCGATGCCTATCAACGGTCTTCACGGGATACGGAGAAATAAACTACAGAACACCACGTTAAAGCTAGCCCGGGGTACACCGCTCCGCGCATGTGCGATATTGCCAAATGGTGAGTACGAGTCAGAGTTTGGAGTGTATAGTTACCTTTATGATGCTAAATGCGTAGGTCCCGGTTGAACTGATTGCGATTTCTAATTGTGCCGCTTCCAGGCCTAACTGCCAATAGTACCGCTATTCACAAAGAGATAGCAATACCCATTCTAGGGTCTAATTATTCATTTATAGATTTGGATTTAAACAATTTTGTTGAGAAAGTAATGAAGACTTTTTTTCTTTAAAAGATCGTAGAGCGGATTTTGTTTAAAAAATTTTTTTTTTTGTGTTTTTGTAGAGTTTAATTAGAACCTTGCAATAAAATATATTTTATTTTCAAATGCAGTTTTCATGAAATGGAAATTATAAGATGGTAATTAAATTTAATTCGTAAAAATACTATTAAATATCACACCTTTTGTGTCACTTTTGTTTCTCTTAAATTTAATATCTTGCTATGACACTGAAGTCACCTAAACTTTTAACTACTAATATTTTTGCATCTGCGCACTCCCTGTCAAAAAGTCACCAGCCGCCACTGGCTAGGGCACAACGTTTTTAAAACATCGATACTGTATTCAATTAATGTATTAAAAAAGATATATCGATATGTTTTGATGCATCGGTCAATTTATTCGATATTTGATGTATCATATAAATCCAATCCGGTACAGCATTACTTCTCAACCAGCGAGGTACGCCGCTCATAATTTCCCTTTTTTCAAAATTTAAACTTTTTAAAACAAATTTTTAGTTATTTTAAGTTATCGACTTTTTTTAAAATGTTGACTTTTTCAAAATTTGTCATTTAATAAAAAACTTTTGCTTCTGTTTAAAACTTCGTTTTTTTTTAAATTAAACTTCCAAAACTGCAACTATTTATAAAACTTTCAGTTTTTAAACTTTTTTCATTGTTAAACTTATTAAAAAGTTGAAATATTTTTACGATTTTATTTCATAATTAGGACTTCTTTTTCCAGAATGCGCACTGTTTTTAAGATTTCTGACTTTTTCTCAAGTCTCGATGATTTTCAAATTTTTTACTTAATGTGTCGACCTCGTATTTTGAAAGGTTCGATCTTTTCGAAAATTTCGACTTTTTGAACATTTTGAAATAACAAATAAGAATTTTTTCGAAAATTTCGATTTTTTTTTGAAAATCCCAACATTATTGATGATTTCGATATATTTTCAAATTTTCGATTATTTTTTTCAGTTCCCGACTTTTTTCAAAGTTTAGAATTTTCTCTCTGAAGATGATAGCTTGGCTGTCGAAACGCGTTGGGGCAACCTTTGTTGTGTTTTTTAATCTTTCTTGGTTTCAGGGGACAAGATTTGTATTTCAATTTTTCAAGATAACCAGGGACCAGTCCGTTCCATCAAAAATAGAATTTTCTTGATAATCCAGATTATTCAATATTCCATTTTTTGATTAAATTTTAAAAAAATATCCACTTTTTTGGCAAATTTCGATTTTCTGAAACTTCTTTTTGACTTTTTTTGAAACTTTCTACTTTTTTTTTGAACACCTCCATTTTTTTTAATTTTCAGTATTTATATTATAATTTCGAAATTTTGACTTGTTTTTAAATTTCGGACTTTTAAAAATTTCGACCTTGTTTTAAAATTTATCTATTTCTCCAAATTTTGACTTTTTAAAAAGTAAATTTTTTTAAAGTGTTTTTTGAAACATTTATTTAATTTCGAATATTTTTGAAAATTCCCCCATTTCAACCATTTCTTTTTGAAAATTTTGATTTTTTTCGAAAATCGCTTTTTTGAGTTTTTAACCAATATTTAAGGTGTTGATTTTTTAAATTTATATAATTTTTTTTTCAGAATTTCGACTGATTTTTTTGAACATTTACGATTTTATAATATTTCGACGTTATTCAAAATTTGGTTTAAAATTTCTACTTTTTAGGAAAAGTTGGCTTTTTTAAAAACTGCGACATTTTTTACAAATTCATCCATTTTTCAAAATAATAAAAAATTTTCTGTTTTTTCGTTTTTTAAAAATTTAGGTTTTTTTAAATTGCGTGGTGTTTCCAAGACTGCCTCACTTTTCGAATTTTTTATTTTATTTTTTAAATGTAACTTTTTTGACAGTTTTGATTGTTTCATATTTCGATTTTTTAATTTTTAAATATGTCGAAATTTTAAAGAAAGTGGAAATTCTTTACACAGTCAAAATTTCCAAAAAAGTCAAAATTTGAAATGTTGAAGCTTTCATTTAAAGTTAAACTTCCAAAAAAGTTTAGGATTTCAAAAAAAAAATAACATTTTAAAAAATGGTCAAATTTTCGAAAAGTTTAAATTTTAAAAAACAGTCTAAAATTTAAAATATATTCAAAATTATAAAGAAGTGTCGAAATTAAAAAAAAAATAATTTTCAAAGAAACCTCCTAAAAACCTAAATTTTTGAAAAGCCCAAATTCCGAAAACAACTCAAAATTATCAAAATTTTCGAAATTTTTGTTAGTTAAAAGTTTGGGAAAAAAGTTGAAAAGTCACAAATCTTAAGAAAGACGAAGTTTTCAGGAGAAAAGTCAAAATGTTGAAAAAATTTGACCCTCTGAAAAAAGTTCAAATTTTCGAAATTATTTAAAAACTTTAAAATGCAACAAACTTGTGCAAAATAATCAAAAATGTTAACAGAAGTCGATTAAAAGAAAAATGATATTTTCAGATAAAGGGGAAGTTTTAAAGAAAATGGACTTTCAAAAAGTTATTATTTTAAAAAATGAAGAAATTTCAAAAATTTTCGAAATATTCATTGAAAATTAGGATTTAAAAAAACAAACTATTAAAAAATAATGTCAATATTTTGAAGGATTTTAATAAAATGAACAAATTTTCAAAAAAACTTTTAGAAACGTTGAAAATTTGAAAAATAATCCGAATTTCAACAATGATCACAATTTAAAAAAAAAATGTAAAAATTTAAAAAAATGAAGCATGTTTAGTTAAATTTTCAAAAAAGCAGAAATTTTCGAATAGCCTAAATATTAAAGAAAAATGAAAATTTTCAATAAATTCTAAACTTTCAAATAAACTGGAAAAGAAAAGTAAAAATGTTGGGAAGCAGAAAATTTTTGTTAGTTAAAATTAAAAAACAAATTTTGTATAATTTTTTTAGAGTCAAAATTTTTGATTGAATATTTTCAGAAGGATTGAAATTTTGATAAAAATGATGAACTTTTTAAAAAACTCAAAATCTAAAAAAAAGCTGCAGAAAGTCGCCCCTTTGAAATAAGTTGAACTTTATAAAAAAACTGAGAATTTTAAAAAGCAGCGAAAGTATCAAAAAATCGAAATTTTGTAAAATATCAGAAAGGTTGATATTTTAAGAAAATGTCGCGATTTAAACAACTCGGAATATTCAAATAAAGTCAAAATCTTAAAAAAATATTTAATAAAAATCCAAAGTTTTTAAAAAAGGTAGAGCTTTTTGCAAAAGTCGAAATTTAAAAAGAGATTAAATTTTAAAAAAGTAAAAATTTTTGTAGGGGAATTTTGATTAAAACGTCGAAAAAATTAAAAAAATCAAGGTTTTCAAAAGTTGTCTAAATTTTGGAAAATAGAAATTACATTTTCAAAAGCCAAAATTTAAAAAAACAAAAAAGAGATTTAAAAAATAAGTCGAAATTCTGAAAGTCGAAAGTATTAAAAGATCTAAATTTTGACGAGAAGTCAAAATTTTCTGAATAAAGTCTAAATTTTGAAATAAAATCGAAATTTTGAAAAAATACAATATTTCAAAGAATTGGACATTTTAAAAAATTTTCGGTCTCAAGCTTTCCCAAAAATTTGGAATTTTGAAAAGCGAAAGATTAAAAAGAGTTGAAATTATCAGAAAAATCGAAATTTTCAGAGTCGAAACTTTCAAAAAATTTTGAAAAAAGTCGTAATTTTGGATAGTTGAAAATTGTGAAAAAATTTTAAAGCGAAATATTTGAAAAAGTCGAAATTTTGATAATAAATTCAAAACTTGGAAATAAAATCGGATGTACACAAATTCATTAAAAAATACTGGACATTTCGATTTTTTCAGCAAAGTTGAAATTTTAAAAACTGGAAATTAAAAACATTGAAATGTTTAAAAAGTCAAATTTGTTATAACGGTGAAAATTGAAAATAGTATGACATTTTCGTAAAAAGTCGAAACTTTGCAAAGAGTCGAAATTGTAAAAGTCAAAACTTTAAAAAAAGTCGAAATTTTAGAGAAAAAGACGCATAAATTTCAAAAAAAGCGATATTTAATAAATCGATTTATTTAAGCCAATTAAATAAATTAGTGGCCGTAAAATGGTGAATGCAATCGAGGGATATATCAATTAGTTCCTAAATAAATTTTAATCGGCGAAAAAGTAAAATTTTTTGAACTTACTTCACCAGTCGATGATACATCAAAAAAAATATCGGTGAAGTAAGTTCAAAACGGTATCAACGGTATATTGATACCTTCGACGGTATATTGATACCGTCGATACATCGGAACGAAAGTATTGATGCAAAAATATCGAACATCGAAACGAAAATATTAATGTTTTTGATACATCGATATATCGTGTGATATCCCTACTTTTAGCTCTTGCTATTATTTCAATTGAAAATCACGTAGCTCATTCGTTAAATTATTATAATTTTAATTAATGATTTTAGTCTTAGAAAAAGCCGTAAACATCATTTCTGAATCCCTGATTCTTTTAAGACATTAATGCACCAGAATTTATCATAATTAAAAATTTTTTATCTTTGTGTATATTAATTTTTCTTAATTTATAATAAACAATTTTCAAACTCTAAATTTATTTATTTATAACTTTGCATTTCTCGTCAAGCATCATCATTAAAACCAATTGCACAAAGACAAGGGCCTCGCAAAGATCTACCCGCTCGGAGCCTCGCCATTCTAAGCCTCTGACTGGCTTTAGCATAAAAGTAATAATAATCTGTTTATTTTTGTTACGACGAATTTTTTTAATGTGCCATTGTTTTGTTTATTATTTTGAATACTTCAAAAAGATTAAAAGTTTCGTTATTTTCAAAACAGATTTTATATAAACTTCAATAAATCTATTTAGAATAATTTTCATAAGGCTTCTTCCGCACCCCCAAAATACCTTCCTACACCCTCAGGGGAGCGATCACTCTCGGTTAAGAACCACTGCTTTACATGAAACTAAACCAAATTAAATAGATGTCCAGGGAATGCTGTAATTTATAATTAGTTTCTTTCTTGCTTTCAGAAGAAAATAATTCTCAACTATTAGCAAATTCGGAAAAAAAAGAACTTGGAATCAAAATCCCAAAAAAAAAAGAAATTTATTAAAAACGCTTCCCGAAATTTCAAGAAAAAAAATTGACATTGTTTAATCTGACAATGTTCACAAACTAAAACTGTCTTTTATAAATAGGGTAGATGTACCGTTTGTGGCCACTTTAAGCTTTTTTGTATGTTTAATTGAGATTTAAATATATTTAAATTAAATATTTAATAAGAAAAAATAAATTAATCAAATCTTTAATTTATCAGGAATTGAAATATCAAAAGCCCAAATGTTTAAAATTTAATTTGTCATGCAAAATTAATTAAAATTAATAATTACACCAATTTCACCAGTAGTGGCCATAGAAGCACTATTTTTGGCCATTTGCTGTTCCAGTTTTGGTCATAGTGCCTGAAATTTTTTGCTGGAAGGGAATTATTAATAATATTATCTTAATTAACAATCAATGCATCACTTTATTTATTAAATAGCTAGACAAGACACAAAAATTAGTAATACACATAAAATCATCAATTTTTTTTAGCATTTTTGCGCGGTTTAACTGATTTTTTTGGGGCTAATTTTTTCTTAACTTTTTCTTCCAATTTTTCTTCTTTAATTTTTTTTCTTCTTTCCTTATTTTCTTCCCTTTCGATTTTTTTAAGCTCTTTTTTTTTCTTCTCTTTCGATTTTTTTAAGCTTCTTTCTTTCTTCTTCTGCGCTTTTCTCATTCTCTTTAGCTTCCATTAGTTCGATCCACTTGTCAGCTGTGATTACGGAAGGTAAATGTTCTACCTTACGTTTTCGTGTCGTAGTCTTCTTTTTAGGCCACATACAAATTCCATCAATAACTTCGTCCAAAGACTTTCGACGCATTGAAATACTGTTCAAATGAGAAACATTAGTTGTACTAACGTCCTCAACTACAGGCTCTATAATACCTTCCATAACAACAGGTTCTTGAATAACTTCATCACTAGGAGGGATTACAATATTCGGGTTTTTATGATTATCTACGAGGATAGGAAATTCAATCGCAAGAGGTACTTCACAGTCGGTAATTTGGTTAAGAGTATCAGAAGGATAGGAATCCAACAGTTCATCGACTAAAAAAGTGCAAAAAAAATATCAAATTAAAATATAATTTAAAAATTTATAAATTATCCAAAGAATAGATCACTGAAATAAATTCAACATTGGGAGATTATTTTTTAACTGTTTTTTCAATTTTATTCACCTTCATGAAGATTAGACGCATCAAACTCAGGAAAAGGAAATTCGAAAACATTATCATTATGAGAAGCCAAAGGAGAAGGATTTTCAGGAACTAGAGGATGACAAAGTGGGGATTGCAATTCATTTTCCGGTTTGTCATCTTCAACAGCCTGGGCCCAAAAATTGTACAATGACTCGTGTTTATCACCAGTTTCCCAATCAATACCTGTAGCTTTGGCATTTTTGAATCGTTGTAATAGCTCAGGATTTATTTTACTCTCGATGTATTCTTGATGAGATAAGGCTTGCTGCATGATTCTTTGCGAATTTATTTCATTAGAAATATTTTGATTGTTTTCTCGATCTTTCATTTCGACACACTTGCTATAGTCAACTGAATTCGCATTAAACGGACATAAACCGCAAGCTTTAAATCCATTCTTTATGACAGTCGTAAAATCTTCTTCAGTAATAAGTTTAGATAAAAAAGCTGGAACGTTATGTTTCTGAACATCAACACCATCATTTTGTATACGCCAGTTTCTTATCAAATTTTTCCATCTTTGCTTCAAAGGCAAAAAAAAAAAGAAACGTCCAATGGTTGTAAAATATGCGTGGAGTGAGGTGGAAAACAGCACAGGATAATCTGTTTATCCTTACAAAATTTACTCAGATGAATGGACATATGAGAAACATGGCCATCCAAGAAAACTATCACAGGAAGTTGAATTTTGCGTTCAAACAGGAATGGATAGAAAACATTCGTGAAATATTCGTAGAAAGATTCACTAGTCATCCACCCATTCTCGGATTTTCCTATCCCCCAACCTTTGGGTGCCGAGTCAACGCAAATCTTAGGTAGTCGCTCATACTTGAAAATTGTCAGTGATGGTGCAAATTCTCCGGCAGCGTTTACATTAAAAAGTGTAGTAACATTTTCTTTTTCGTTTCCAGCAACATCATACACAGCTTTTCCCCTTTCTGCTAAAACAAGACCACCTTTTGGTGATAAATGAACTGCCGTCTCGTCCATGTCGAATACTCGTCGAGGATCATCAAGGATTTTAATATTTTCTCCCAGTTCTTCAGCTATATGAGAGAACCATGACCGTATACCAGATTCAGTGACGATGGCTCGAGCCTTACAGAGGTGTTCAGCCCTTTTTTGACCCACACGTGGATGCCTCTTAAGAAATCCTTCAAACCACTTTCTTCCCGGGATATTATTTTTAAAAGGATTTTTTAAACCTTCTGCGTCGACTAATTGTTTCACTGAATGAATTAAGAAATCTCTATTTATAGGAAAACCCATTCTGCTGGTTCCTAATAGCCATTCTTCTAATTTTTCTTCAATATGATGGCCAAGTATAGACTCAGGTCCTACTCGACCTGTAGTTTCTGGTACTTTGCCTCGAAGTTTACTACGTAATGTAGTTCTTGGGACTTTATATTGATTACACGCCGTTGCAATAGCACAACCATTCTTCACTAATTCCAAAGCTTTTTGTAAGTCAGTTTCTGAGTAATTAAAAAATGTCCTTTTAGATTTTTCCTTTTGAATACCAGTTTTTGTTGATTTTGGAATTTTTTCAACGGGCTTCTGATTTTTCCTTGATGGCATTTTAACCTGCAACAGATAAAAAATAATCTTTCAACACTACGTTTCTTTTCCAGTCTCTATTTCGAAATATTATCTTAATTGTTTGAATATTAATTATTAAATAACATACAGTTGGGCAGCAAAATACATTAAATGAGTAAAAATTATGGCCAAAACTGGATAGTGTATGCACCATTTGTGGCCATGGTATGGCCACAAATAGCAATCACATGTTTTTATTGTTCCACTTATGGCCATGGGATATTTTGTTAGTATTTGAGGTTATTATAAGTAAATTAATTTTTTTTAACATACTATTACGTTATCTAGCTACTATAGAGCTTAAAATTTTAAAGAATATTAAGATTTGCAATAATTATGATTAATTTACTTACCAGGCCTTTCTCGAGATTCTTATAAGAATTAGTTATAATTTGGTGAGATACACCACGCGTCCAGATATTTTTTTAATAATCACTCAAACTATACTTTCAATCAGTATAGGGAAAAGTTTACAGCGTAGCCAACACACACAAAAACCCTATAAATACACTATAAAATGCTATCATAAAATAATATATATAATATATCCCTATACATCTCAGACTGGCCACAAACGGAACAGTGGCCACAAACGGTACATCTACCCTATTAAACCCATTTTTTGACATTTTCACTTAAAGTCAACAATTTAAAAATTAATGTCAAAATATTTAGAAAAAAGCGTTGATGTTAAAGATAAAATTTTGAGAAGATGTATATTTTATTTTAAAACTATCACGTCTTTGTCTGCGTGAAAGAAGAAAAGGGATTTTTGGGTATCCTTTTTGAAAATTTCGACTTTTTTTCTAAACAATTCGATTTTTATTGGAAATTAAATTACAGTATCTGTCTGAAGATGATAGGTTGGCTATTGAAACGCGTTAGAGCAACCTCTGCTGTGTTTTTTTAATCTTTTTTTGGATTCAGAGGACAAGATTTGTATTTCAATCTTTGGAGTTAACCAAAGACCAGTCCGTTCCACCAAAATTTCGAATTATTTTGAAAAATGCACATTTCAAAACACCATTTCAAAATTGCTCCGTTCGACTTCAACAATTTCAATTTTTTTTCAACAATTTGACGTAGTTTTAAAAATTTCCATTTTTTTCGAATTTTTGACTATTTTTTTATGCAGTAAAATGTTCAAATTGTTCTAATCTCGAGAAAAACCCAAAATTTTGGAAAAGTAGATTTCAAAAATGAGAAAAGTCGATTTTAAGGTCGTAATTTCTAGGAAAACAATAAGATGAAAATACTTAAAAGTCGATCAAAGTTTTGAGTTAATTTTTGGATAAAAAAGCTAAAAAATAAACTTCTTCAAATTAATCAGAATTCCAAAATTAAAATGTTAAGTTAAAGCAAAAGTCGAAATACAAACCTTGTCCCCTGAAATCAAGAAAGATTAAAAAACACAACAAAGGTTGCTCTAACGCGTTTCGACAGCCAAGCTATCATCTTCAGAGTAACTCTCTGGCTGTCGAAACGCGTTAGAGCAAACTCTGTTGTGTTTTTTTAATCTTTTTTTGGATTCAGAGGACTAGATTTGTATTTCAATTTTCGGAGTTAACCAAAGACCAGTTCGTTCCACCAAAATTACGAATTATTTTGAAAAATGCACCCACTTTATTCAAAATTGCTCCGTTCGACTTCAACAGTTTCAACTTTTTCTCAACATTTTGACGTAGTTTTAAAAATTTCCATTTTTTTCGAATTTTTGACTATTTTTAAAAATTCCAACCTCTTTAAAATGTTGCTTCTTTGGTATATATTTTGATTTTTTGGAAACTCTTTTTGATATTTCTGTCTTATTAATAATTATTTTTTGGATATTTCCTTTTCAATAATTCAATTTTTTTTTTAATAATTAGACTTATCTCAAAGGTTTAAGTTTTGTGGAAAATTTTTGACCCTATTCACCCTTTTACCTTTATTTTTGAGCATTTTGACTTTATTCAAAATTATCATCCTATTAATGAAAATGTTGATCTTTTTTGAAATGTAAAATTTAAATATTTTTTGCAAATTTTGATACTTTTAAATTCGAATTTTGTTAAATATTATATTTTTTTGAAACTTTGAATTTCTAAAAGTTTTGACTTTTGAATACGTGATTTCCTTGAAATGTTTGTTTTTTCAAATTCGACTTTCGGCTTTTCCTCAAAATTTTGACCTAAAAATGACGATTCTTTTTAAATCTGGCTTTTCCATTTTTATTGAAAATGTTGATTTTTTTGAACGTTTTAGCTTCATATTTTAAAAATTTCGAATTTTCTATTCATTTTAATACTCATTGTTTCCAAATTTTAACTTATTTTGTGAATCACAACACTTTTATAATTTCGTCTCTTTTTAAGATTTATTTTCGAAATTTTTTGAAAATTTTAACACATAAGTTTAATATTTTTTTAAAATTTCGATCTCTCTTTCAAGATGTTGATATCTTTAATAAATTCGATTATGTTTATTAATTTTATTTAACATTTCTACGACCCAGTTTGGAAATATTTAAATTTTTATTAATGAAAGTTGACAATATTCTAAAACAGTTTATGAAATATGACTAAAAATTTAAATATTTCCAGTAAAAGTGTTAAATAAAACACAATGTTTTCGACCAATAAGAGTCCACCATGAAGAATAAATTAGACCTTTTTTGAAATGTAAAATTCAAACTTTTTTTGCAAATTTGATTACTTTCAAATTCGAATTTTGTTAAATATTTTATTTTTTTGAAAATTTGCATTTCTAAAACTTTTGACTTTTGAATACGCGACTTTCTCATGTTTGTTTTTTCCAATTCGACTTTTGGCTTTTCCTCAAAATTTTGACCTAAAAATGACGATTCTTTTTAAATCTGACTTTTCCATTTTCATTGAAAATGTTGATTTTTTTGAACGTTTTAGCTTTATATTTTAAAAAGTTCGAATTTTCTATTTATTTTAATACTCATTGTTTCCAAATTTTGACTTATTTTGTGAATCACAACTCTTTTATAATTTCGTCTCTTTTTAAGATTTATTTTCGAAATTTTTTGAAAATTTTGACATATAAGTTTAATATTTTTTTAAAATTTCGATCTCTCTTTCAAGATGTTGATATCTTTAATAAATTCGATTATGTTTATTAATTTTATTTAACATTTCTACGACCCAGTTTGGAAATATTTAAATTTTTATTAATGAAAGTTGACAATATTCTAAAACAGTTTAAGAAATATGACTAAAAATTTAAATATTTCCAGTAAAAGTGTTAAATAAAACACAATGTTTTCGACCAATAAGAGTCCACCATGAAGAATAAATTAGACCTTTTTTGAAATGTAACATTCAAACATTTTTTGCAAATTTTATTATTTTCAAATTCGAATTTTGTTAAATATTTTATTTTTTTGAAAATTTGAATTTCTAAAAGTTTTGACTTTTGAATACGTGACTTTCTCATGTTTGTCTTTTCAAATTCGACTTTCGGCTTTTCCTCAAAATTTTGACCTAAAAATGACGGTTCTTTTTAAATCTGGCTTCTCCATTTTTATTGAAAATGTTCATTTTTTTGAACGTTTTAGCTTTATATTTTAAAAATTTCGAATTTTCTATTTATTTTAATACTCATTGTTTCCAAATTTTAACTTATTTTGTGAATCACAACTCTTTTATAATTTCGTCTCTTTTTAAGATTTATTTTCGAAAGTTTTTAAAAATTTTGACACATAAGTTTAATATTTTTTTAAAATTTCGATCTCTGTTTCAAGATGTTGATATTTTTAATAAATTCGATTATGTTTATTAATTTTATTTAACATTTCTACGACCCAGTTTGAAAATATTTAAATTTTTGTTAATGAAAGTTGACAATATTCTAAAACAGTTTTTGAAATATGACTAAAAATTTAAATATTTTCAGTAAAAGTGTTAAATAAAACACAATGTTTTCGACCAATAAGAGTCCACCATGAAGAATAAATTCGATTATGTTGAAATATTACTTTTTCGAAAACCTCTACCTGTTCTCAAAATATCTAGTTTTTTAGAAATTTTCACCTTTCAAAAGTTTCCACTTTTTCGCAATTGGACTTTATTTTTAAATTTTTAAATTTTTTTAAGAAAGTGGATTTTTTGAAAATTTCGACTTTTGAACCTTTTTTGAGAATATTTACCTTTTTTTGTAAATTTCGACTTTTTATTATCAAATTTCGACTCTTTCTTCGAGTTATGATTTTTTTCTAAATATAACCTTTTTTTTAAATGCTACCTTTTTAAAATGGCTACTTTTTTTTAAAATGGCTACTTTTTTGTTTAAATGGCTACCTTTTTTTAAAATTTCGACTTCTTCGTGAAAACTTTTTTTCAAAATTTTTCCTTAATGTTGGACTTCTTCCCGACACTTCGAATTTTTGTAACTACAATTCTTTGAAAAGTTCGTCTGGTTTAATTTAAATTATTTTGAAAAATCGAACGTTCTAAATTGCAAATTTTAAAAATTTTGAAACGAATTTGAAACTCAACCAAACTCCGACTTAAAAACTGGAATTTTAAAAGGGGTATTTTCAAGTTTAGACTGAAAAGTTTCAAAAAAGTCGAAATTTAGGAGAATTTTCGAGTTTAAAATCGATATGGTGATTTTTAAAATAAAGTAAAATTTTGACTTTCAAATTTAAACTGAAACATTTCAAAGCAAAGTCAAAATTTGGAAGAATTTTCGAGTTTAAAATCGAAATAGAATTTGAAAAAAAAAACAACGTACAAAATAAAAAGTTGGCTTTCATTTAAAAATTTGAATATCTATTAAAGTATTTCTCGAAATTTTGAGTTCAAAGAATCGAACTTTCTAAATTGCACATTTTAAAAATTTTGAAACGAATTTGAAACTCAACCAAACTCCGATTTTAAAACTGGAATTTTAAAAGAGGTATTTTCAAGTTTAGACTGAAAAGTTTCAAAAAAGTCGAAATTTAGGAGAATATTCGAATTTAAAATCGATATGGTGATTTTTAAAATAAAGTAAAATTTTGACTTCCAAATTTAAACTGAAACATTTCAAAGCAAAGTCAAAATTTGGAAGAATTTTCGAGTTTAAAATCGAAATAGAATTTGAAAAAAAGAACGTACAAAATAAAAAGTTGGCTTTCATTTAGAAATTTGAATATCTATAAAAGTATTTCTCGAAATTTTGAGTTCAAAGGCAAAATCTCGAAGCGATGTCGAAATTCCAAAAATGTGCTTTTAATGTGGCACTTCCAATGCTTAAATCGAAATGTTAAGACATTTTTTTTTTTAGACTTTTGCAGTTGCGTCTCGAAATTTCGACATCATTTCCAAATTTTGGCTTCGAACTCAAAACTTAGTGACTCAGTTTCAAAAGCCTAAAAAAAAGTTTCTCAACATTTCGACTAAAACATTGGAAGAGCCAAATTAAAACCAAAATTTCAAGTGTAAAACTGTATTTAGAAGTTTGTAGTGAAAAAAAAACTCACGAACATACATTAATCATCTGCATAAATTTGGATAAAGTGTGGAGACACATTCATCAAGGATGTCAGATCTCAACATGTATAGGCAACTAATATGTACAGAGCAATAGGTTTGAATATTTATTAGATTGGAAGTTTAGAAACCAAACTTCGAATCTAATAAATGTTCAAACCTATTGGTCTGTGCATATTAGAATCCTTGTCTTCTGAGAACTTTCCTAGAGAGCAACCGCTTCGTTAGGTGGTAGTGTTTCAACTGTTTGTAGTTCAGCTACCTATGATTCACTATACACGCTGCCTGGAGGGCTGCATGAATTTGTAGTCTAGGTTGCATTCTACTTACATACGTGTATAGGCAACTTTAAATACAATCACGTGTATTATTCATTGCATACATTTTACGTGGTTACCCTAGGTTCCCCATTTTTACCATCTTAGAGACTGCATTTTGAAAAATCGTTTTTTGGTGCACACCTGCGTATTACGGGTAACGCCTAGGTGAAATTTCATGCTTTTAGACCCACCTATTTAAGCGGTGCGTTATTTGTCGATCAGTGTTTGGAGATTTATTGAATTTTAACTGGAAATTCCAAGAAATAATCGAAATTTCGAGGCAAGCTAAAAAAAGTCTGGTTTAGGATCAAAATTGATGAAAACATGAACAATTGGTTCTATAAATTTGAAATTATGAGAAAATAGGCCAAAAATAACTTGGAAGACGTTCAAAACGTTCAAACTTGTCTTGAAAAAGTTAATATTTCGAATCTTAGGATGCGTTTAGATCAGACACTTTATTCCGTACATTTTTCTGACATAAGTGTCAACTATCCTGAGTAAAGCTATCCGAGATTTATCTACACGGTTGGGAGAAGCAACCTTTGTTGTGTTTTTTAATCTTTCATGGTTTCAGGGGACAAGATTTGTATTTCAACTTCCACTTTTCTTTAATCATACAAAACTATTTAGAAATTTCACAAATTTCCATTTTTGGTTTGAAACTTTGATTATAAAGAAAAATTTTACCAAGCTAACAACTTTTAGTTTACTGCTGAAATGTCAATTTCGTCCCAATAGACTTTAACATCAAAATTCTGAGATAAAGGGGTCGAATTTGGTCTCAAAATTGTGAACTGTTTTTTGAATTGTTAACCTTTTTTATTCTCGATATGGAAGAAAAAGGCAGATAATCCTGATTTATGTTTGACCCAATAAAGAGAACAAAATTTCCAAGAAATGTCTTATTTTTCTAAATTTTAAAAAAGGCAGGGAATCTTGATTTTTTTGAACCGCAAGAAGTGCTTTCATTGTTATTTGTTTTTTATGACAATTATGCAATTTCAAAAACATTATTTTTAAATTTAAATCTACTAGAAATGGAGGGAAAAACAAAACCTGAACAAAGTCATAAAAAAAATTGGACTTACCAGAAATTTTTGTCTGTGGGCAAAAATACCTTTCATTATTATTTACTTTTATTGTATCTATTAATTGTACAAAACCAACGACTTTTCATCACTTATTCACTTATTAGTCATAACTAGTTATGGTTTACCTCAAAATTAAGTGTAGCTACTATTTTTATCTAATGGTTTTTAAGATAATTTCAGTTAAATTGCATTAACCCAAATACAATCATTACTTACGGCAATTAAATGTTGTTATTTTGTTTCCTCAAATATGTAATTATATTTAGATTCTAGTACACACAGTAGTTCATAAAAAAAACACTAAACTGGGTGTCGTACTTCCGTAATTGGTACTAAGGCCAAAGAAGGCTGGACGCCCTCATATTCGTCAATAGCTTGTAAGCATTTTGTGTTGTAAGATTCGTTTCAATTAGTTTTTTATTCCAATTATAATACGGTAGTGAAGAACCTTTCCAGCTGAGAGGTGAGTTTTTGCCTTGACGGGTGCACCTTCCCTCTTTCTTCTCCACTCCATGCTTGTTAGATTTAGGGATGTAATGGTGAGATCGTTCACCTCCTAGAGCTTTTTTCAGTGGCCCAGACATATGATAATCTCATGGTGATAAGTCGGGACTATAAGGAAGGTGTTCTAATGTTGCCCAATGCATTTCCTCTAAGTTTTGATGTGTTAGATTGGCTGAGTGGGGGCGGGCATTGTCGTGAAGCAAAATCACATTTCTGACCGAAAATTCGCGCCTCTTCCGCCGATATGCACGTTTTCCTTCATCCAATAGGTGGCAGTAGTAGACGGCATTAACCGTACGACATTCATGCAGAAAATCGACGTGCACAATTCCTTTTAAATCCCAAAATACTGTCGCAAGAACCTTTCCAGCTGAGAGGCAAGTTTTTGCCTTGACGAATGCATCTTTCTCCTTTCTTATTCACTCCATGCTTGCTGGTTTAGATTCAGAGGTGTAATTGTGGACCCAAGTCTCATCACACGTAACGATACGTTGCAAAAAACCATCACCTTCACGTTGAAAACGTCCAAGACGGCGCTGATAAATTTCCAAAAGTTGTTGTTTCTGTTCTTCTGTTATTCTGTTATTCTTCTGTTAAAACACGAGTTACCCAACTGGTAGAAGTTTTTCGAAATCCCAGCTCATCTGTAATGATGGATTGAGCACTCCCAAAGCTTACCCTTATCTGAGCTGCAATTTCATCAACAGTTGAACGGCGATTACCTTCCAAGAGGCGTTGAACAGCCTGGAACATGCTGGTGCGAGGACGACAAGCATGGGGTTCATTTCCAACTTGACTTCGTATTTCCAAATTTTTTTTGTGCCATTCAATACTCTTGAATTTTCTTCAAACAAGTATCCCCAAAGTCTGCTTCTAATCTACGAAGAATTTCGGCAGGCTTTACACCTTTAACGGCAAGAAATTTAATTATAATGCTCTGCGCAACGTGCGCATGACCCTCTTGTTCACTCGTTGTATTTACAACTGACGAACGGAGAGAACGGTATTCGCTTGAGCGCAGGAAGTAACGACATCATTGCATTATTTTGGAATCTTTTCCCAGTTTCTGGCTAGATTCATTAATTCCAAAACGTCAACTTCGAATTACTATATATTTTCCTCCGGGTTGTGTTTTCTGTATAAAGCAGTATTTGATTTTTTTGTCTATTTTTCGCAGGTGGGCTTATTTTTCCTTTACACGACATTCTCTGATGGAAGTAAAGTGCAGGAATGCTACAAGGTGGGTGACTATTGCGCCACCTGCACTACCGTAGTAAAATGCATCTACGATGGTCAAAAATACATCAACGTTAGCCAGTACCAGTGTCCAACTGATTCGACTTGTAAAAATGGGACTTGCGTCAACCAAACCATACCAAATCCAGAATGTGATGGTACTTTGGATATACCAATACCATGTTTACACATAGGTACTTGTTTGACACCTTTGATTTAAAAGTTGTATGATTTTGTCTTATTAGGTCAATTTCCTCACGCTTACCTTTGGAATAAATACGTATTTTGTGTGCATATACCAGCCGTAAATTCCTCCCAGGACAATCTGACTGCCATTGTGGCTGATTGTGACAGCGGGATACGCATACGATCCCGAAACTGGTTACTGTTCTACCAATATGTCTGATATTGAAGATGGATCGTATCCAGTACCTCCTTGTGCTAATGCGAATATTATAGAAGCTTTAGAGGGTGATCCCACCATCTTTTTTATTTGTACCGAGAAGGAAACCCCGAAGAATCGCAGGGTTTTATATCCGGTGTTCAACATGTGTGCACATGGAGGGATTTTTGATGCGGATGCTAGAGCGTGCGCTGATAGGAATAACTATAAGAATTCTACTACAAGCGAAGGTACTACGACGGAATTGACTACGGCAACCGCATAATTAACTGAAATTTATACCTTGTTTGTAATGATACAGATGTTATATCTCCTGCTTTTAATATTAAATTTTTAAAAAAATCATTTTATATTTATTTCAGCATGAACAAAAATAACCTTGTCTGATTCCTACGAGAATAACTTTAAACATATGAAAGTATTAGTATAAGTAGAGGATTTAGCCCCGGGATCCTGATTTTCAGGATTAAAACAAGCAGTAGCACTGCTACATGATTATTATTGTTATGCTTTTTTAATATGATTAGCTTAATGATATATTTTTTTTATTTATACGACGCAAATTTGGCTGAATCGGATGTTTAACCACGAATACGTCTAAACGTTGCTAAATCTTTAACAATGCGATTGAGAAACACTTAACAACGATGCCCCTTTGTTAACTATCTAATTAGCTACGAGGGTAAATCAAATATGATCCGGAATTTTTATCATCTCGCCGTGAGGGCGTCGGGAGTGTGCGCATACACTTAGACATGTTAGGTGGAGATATCACGTTACTTCCTGCGCTCAAGCGAATACCGTTCTCGCCGTTCGTTAGCTGTAAATACAATGAGTGAGCAAGAGATTCATCCGCACGTTGTACAGCGCATTATTATTAAATTTCTTGCCGTTGAAGGCCTAAAGTCCGCCAAAATTCTTCGGAGATTAAAAGCACAGTTTAGGGATGATTTTTTGAAGAAAATTCATGTGTATGAATGGCACAAACAATTTTTGGAAGGACGAACTTAAGTTAAAATTCCATGCTCGTCGTCCTAGGACCAGTGTGACTGCCGACAAGATTAACGCTGTTCAACGCCTCTTGAAAAGTAATCGCCGTTTAACTGTTGAAAAAATGGCAGCTCAGATAGGGATAAGATTTAGGAGTGCTCAATCCATTATTACAGATGAGGTGGGGTTTGAAAAAACTTCTACCAGGTGGGTACCTCGTCTTTTAACTGAAGAACAGAGACTACAACTTCTGGGGATTTGTTAGCGCCGTCTTGGACGTTTTCAACGTAAAAGTGATGGTATTTTCCAAGGTATTGTTACGTGTGATAAGATTTGGGTCCACAATTACACCTCTGAATCGAAACCAGCAAGCATGGAGTAAATAGGAAAGGAGAAAGATGCACCCGTCAGGCAAAAACTTGCCTGTTAGCTGGAAGGTTCTTGCGACAGTGTTTTGGGATTTAAAAGGAGTTGTGCACGTCGATTTTCTGCATGAACGTCGTACGGTTAATGCTGCCTACTACTGCCACCTATTGGATGAAGCAAAACGTGTACATATCGGCGGAAGAGGCGCGAATTTTCGGTCAGAAATGTGAATTTTGCTTCAAGACAATGCCCGCCCCCACTCAGCCAATCTGACACATCAAAAATTAGAGGAAATGCTTTGGGCACCATTAGAACACTTTCCTTGTAGACCCGACTTATCACCATGCGATTATCATATGTTTGGGCCACTGAAAGAAGCTCTATGAAGTGAACGATTCCATGATGACGCTGCTGTTGAGAGATTTGTGCGCAATTGGTTGCAAATACGCCTCCCTTCTTTTTATGATGATGTCATTAAAAACTCTCAATTCGTTAGAAAAAATGCATAATAAAATCAGAAGGTTATGTAGCAAAATAGTTAATAACTTTCATATATGTATCTTGTACCAATAAATTTTTAAAAACAAATTCCGGTTAATATTTGATTTACCCTCATAATCACGAAGTTAACTACTTTTATAGAATCGGGCTTAAGTCTAGTTAGTCTACCTCTTAAGTCTTCGTTGTTACCGTAAAACACGTTGATTTTTTTCTAAATTTTAATTTCGTTGTTCTCTCAATTTTAATTTGTTGGTTTATTTGCAATCCTCCACACCGAACTAATCCCCGGATCCCGGGATTAGCCAAGTTTAAATTCGAAATTACGGGATTAGAAATATGGACCGGGATCGAATTCCCTAACTCTAATGTATAATTCAATACTTGTTGTTGTTGTTGTTGTTGTTGATAAATTGAAATACAATGATCGTCCCCTAAAACCAAGAAAGATTTAAAAACGTAACGAAGTTTGCTTTAATGCGTTTCGACGGCCAAGCTATCAGGTTCAGAGAGATGATAGCTTGGCTGTCGAAACGCGTTGGGGCAACCTTTGTTGTGTTTTTTAATCTTTCTTGGTTTCAGGGGACAAGATTTGTATTTCAATTTTTGAAGATAACCAAGGACCAGTCCGTTCCACCAAATAAAAGTTGCTGTTGATGTTCGAAATTTCCCACAAATCAATATGATTTTTCATGAGATTACAAGATAAGTCTAAATAATCACTAGGTATGTATTGCAAAGCATAATGCATTTTGTTAATAGTAGATTTTTGATATTCTTATCTAAAAAGCAAAAAGCGCTAAAGCGGCGAAATACAAAGCCAATTTTTAAAATGCGAAATTGTGAAATTGTTTCATAAATAAGTATATGAGTTGAGGGTGTTGGAATGTAGATGTATTATAGTGTTTGAATCAGGACATGAAAAGGTCGATCAAGATGTTGTTCTTTGCTTTGGTAAGTTTGCACGTTTATTTCAGTCTTCTAGCAACGACACATTCCTAAAATCCAAAAGAAATTACAAATTGGGAATTTCTAAAGTAAGAGATTTTTTATAGTAGAAAGATGTCGTCATTGATCGAAATTGATACTCTGTTGCGGTTTTATTAAAAGTATGAAAATTTTGTTGTTGTCACGTTTAGTTTTTACTTGGATTCGTATTCCGGAAGCAATGCTTTCTTCTTCCAGTAGGAAACCAATAATAAAATACCCCAAATTCAAATTAGATCTACTGAGGAAGTGGTAGTAATAGTTTTCTGTGACATACGTTCTTTAGATTGGATCATATCAGGAAAATTGTCAAGAACCCTTCGTCCATTCAGTGGGACAACCGAAATAAAACTTGAACACTACCAAAGACTAATCCCTTCAGGAAAATGTGTAAATCATTTTGATCCTATCAGTAAAATCGTTCCTGTTTTTGTTTCGACCTGTTCCTGTTTTGGTTTCGACCTGTTCCTCTTCTTTTTTCGATCTGTTCTGTTTTTGTTTCGATCTGTTTCTGTTTTTGTTTCAATCTCCTCTTGTTTCTAGTTTCAATGTTATATGAAAGTGATGTTTACAGGCGACATATGTTAGTCTTGGTATCTGCGTAGCTGAATTTTTACCAAATATGCTGATGGAATGTCAAAAATCTGGATCATATTGCGACGATTGCTACCATGCTGTGGTTTGCATATATGAAAATGGGCATTACGTGAACGTCAGCGTAATTGAGTGTGACAACGCCACGATTTGTCAAGATGGAAAATGCATTACACCCGATAAAGATGATATTAATCCCGCTTGCGACTGCAGTTTTAAAGTGGAATTTCCATGTAAAAACCAAGGTATGTATCCATATCCAAACATTTCTTGTCCCAAAAACCTAAAAGAATTACGATTAATGCATATTACATCGAAAAAAAAAAACAAAAACACTTGTTCAGGGGATCAATAGAGCGTCAAGTTTGTAATTGAATAGATACTCGAATATTTATCTTTTTTTATAATTACAAATATTTGATAGTTTTGGCTTTACTTAAAAATAATACAAAAGCCAAAAATTTGAAACAAAAGTATCAAAATTCATATAAATAATAAATTTTAAAACTTCGACTTCAAGCTCTTAATTTTGACTTTAAATTAGCATTCGGCTCGAAATTTCGCTATAAAAATCAAAATATCGAGAAAAAATTAACGTGCAATGTACAATTACAATATTTTTAGTAAAATTAATAAAAAAATCCTAATTTTGATTTTTAATAAAAAATTGAAATTTTATATAAACTTTCAGACATAAAATAAAAATTACAAATTTGGAGCAGAAGATTAAAATTTCAAAAATGAATTCGAAATTAAAATAAAAATCGATTCTCAAAACCCTTTCATATCGAAACTTTGATGAAATCAAATATATTACTTTTTCTTTCATATTTCATTTGATTTTAACGATTTATACAAAAAGTTGCGAAGGGTCTTATTAACGGATTACGTTCGTTTTGCGAGAGAATTTCAAATGTCGTTGATGTTGAAAACAATCAATAGAGGACTAAGAACATTTCTTAATAAAAAAAGCAAGTAAATGGTATGTTGATATAAAAGTAGATTTAGCTTTGATCCAAGATTAAACTTGATAAAAATGCAAAATGCGTTTTTCCGGTCTTTATTTATTAGGTTCAAATAATTCAAAACTATCCGATCAAAGGACAAAAATTCAGATATGTCGCAAAATTTTAACCAATATTCAATTGTGTCACTAACAGAAAACGGTTAGGAAGCACTACTCGCTCATCGGAAAGTTGGTTTAAAATAGATTGCAAATTTGTAATAGACATATATTTAATGTCGATTACATTTTCAATTACAGACAAGAAAACGAGTTAATAAAAACGTGTTAAAAATATGACAGCTTGGTTGATTTTTTCCTAGAGAGACAATTTAATTCATAATTTTTGTATAAGACTTAAACTAGCATAATAATTCTACCGACTCAAAAACCGACCCTCAGTTTTGTGGTTCAACTACCGAATAATGTTTGGCAATCTAAATAAAAGTCCCCAAGAAAAATCGCACAAATTTTGATTAAACTTTTAATGGTATTAAAAGAACCTAAGCTTTAACATGAAATCTCAAGAAAGAGATGACCATTTATGTTACTGGCAGTTAGCCGGGCGCCTTAGAAACTCGAACTCCCACCACAGTAGGACATGAGAATAAAATATTACATTTTTCAGGACTATTCCCACACCTCTACATCTAGACCAAATTCGTTTTTTGCGCCCTAACAGACAATGACACTTATACTGCCGTTCCTCAAGACTGTGAAGATGAAAACATGGCATACAATCCAAAAACCAAGGACTGCTCCATCCCTATTGATAAAATTCCATCAGGTTATCCTCTTCCACTGTGCAAGAATGTTGGCGATATGACGGCCTTATCGAGCGATTCGAATATTTATTATATTTGCAACATGGAACCCTGCAACCAGGAAGATGAAGAAGAAAAGGTTATTTATCCCGAACAGCTCAAGTGCCTTCTAGAAAGACATTCAATACGAAACTAGCAGAGTGCTCTTGATCTTAATCATTATTTTTAACAGTAGTTTTACATAAGAGTTTTTATTTTAGTTAGTGCTTAGGAGTAAAAAAATATTGCATTCAAGCACTAGTTGTAATTTAAATCGTTAAATTTGAAGTTCTGAATGGATCTATAATTTTTTTTTTGGTACAAAATGTAAAAAATTTCAAAGTGCATTAAACTACGACACTAGATAATTCAAGACTTAAGTATTCAAGAGGGTCCATATGATTCTTCATCAAATTAAGAGGTAAAAGTTTTAACAATCGCCAAGTATATATTACAAAATAAAATGCATTTAGTTAACAGCAAGTTTTTAATATTCTATTGTTCTTCTGTCATTCACCATACAAAAGCGTGAAATTGTTTCATCTATAAATTTGTATATATATATACGAGATTAGCACGTTCAAAAGTAAAACGTATTTGCACCAGACATAAAAAATGTGGTTCAAAATATTGTCCTTTGTCGTGGTAAGTTCATGGTTTCTACTTACAACTTTAGCAATTAAATATTCTCATAATCCAAAACAATTGATCAAAAACTTATATGGTAAAATTATTTTTAAAAAGTTAAAATAAATCGTCATTTACTGAAATTGATTCTACTTCGCTGTTTATTTGTGGCTGCATCGAAAACAGAAACATTTTAGATGTCTTCCTTTCCTGCCAGTTCAGTATTTAACTGAATACTTATTTTGGAATCAACAAAAGCAGCCGAAGGCGTGGGGAATGAGAGTGATCTCTGAGGATCTCATGTCCTGGAATGTTGGATTTTTTATAGTGCGGTAGCCGAAATAAAGCTTGAATCCTACTGAAAACGAATCTCTTCAGGCAAACGTGTATATCATTCTGATCCTATCAGAATTGTTCCTGTCTGCTTCAGGCTCCTCTTGTTTCTTGTTTCAATGTTATATTGAAGTGATGTATGTCCAGGCGATATGTCAGTCTTGGCATCTGCGAAGGTGAAAAATGCGATAATCCCGATGATATTTACCCCAATTAGCAACTGCCAAGTTAGATTTAAATGTAAATATCAAGGTATGTACTCATATCGAAACAGTTCTAGTCTAGATGCCTAAAAGAACTATGACAAATTTCTATTCCATTGAAAAAGAAAAAAAACTGAAACACTTGCTCAGGTGATCACTTGAGCCTTAAGTTTGTAATTGAATAGAAACTTGAATGTTTAATTTTATTCTTTAAACTTCGAAATCGTTAAAAAATTACAAATTTTTGACAGTTTTGGCTTTACCTAAAAATACAAAAGCTAAAAGTTCGAAACGAAAATATTAAAATTCATATAAAAAAATAAATTTCAAACCTTCGACTTCAAGCTCTTAATTTTAATTTTAAATTAACATACATTCGACTCGAAGTTCGCTATAAAGGTCAAAATATGGAAAAAAAATTGACATATGATGAACAACAACAAAATTTTTAGTAAAATTAAATTAAAAAATCATAATTTTGTTTTTTAATAAAAGGGTAAAATTTTATATAGGGTTTCACAAAAAAAATTAAAATTACAAATTTGAAACAAAAGATTAAAACTTAAAAAATGAACTCGAAATTTAGATAAAAATCGTTTCTCAAAACCTTTTAATATCGAAAACTTGATGAAATCGATTACCCTACTTTTTCTTTGAATTTTCATTTGCTTTTTACGATTTATACAAAAAGTTGATATTTCGCGAAAGTTTTTGTTAACAGATTAGGTTTGTTCTGCAAGAGAATTTCAAATGTTGTCATTATGGAAAAAAATCATAAGAAAACTAAGAACACATTTTAATAAAAAATGTAAGAAAATGGCAAGTTGATATAAAAATACATTTAGTTCTGAACCAAGATAAAAATTGATAATAATGCAAAATAATGCAAAATGCGTTTTTCCGGTCTCTATTTATTAGGTTCGAACGATTCAAAACTATCTGATCAAAAAACAAAAATTCTGATGTGTCGCAAAATTTTAACTAATGTTCAGTTGTGTCACTAACAGAAAACGGTTATGAATCACTACTCGCTCATCCGAAAGTTAGTTTAAAATAGATTGCAAATTTGTAACAGACATATGTCAAACGTCGATTACATTTTCAATTACAGACGAGAAAACGAGTTAATAAAAACGTGTTAAATATATGGGAGTTTGGTTGATTTTTTTCTACAGGAACAATTTAATTCATAATTTTTCTGTAACGCTTAAATTAGTATAATAATTCTACTGACTTAAAAAAAGGCCCTTGGTTTTGTGGTTCAACTACCGAATAATATTTAGCAACCTATATAAAAATCCCTAAGAAAAATCTCACAAATTTTGATTAAATTCTTAATGGTATTAAAAAAACCTAACCTTTACCATGAAATATCGAGTCATTGGCAGTTCGTCGGAGTAACTAGACACTCGGACCCCCACCACAGTAGGATATGAGAATAAAATATTTCATTTTCCAGGGATATTCCCACACCCCTACATTTTGACCAAATTCATTTTTTGCTCCCTAATAAATGATGGCACTTTTGATGCCATCCCTCAAGACTGCGAAGATAAAAAGATGGCATACAATCCAGGAACCAAAGACTGCTCCAAACCTCTGGATAAAATTCCATTAGGTTATCATCACGTATCGTGCAAGAATTCGGACGAAGTAGTGGCCTTATCGAGAGATCCGAATATTTTTTATCTTTGTAAAATGACACTGCAACCTGGAAGATGAAGATGAAGAAGAAGGAATTAAAGTTCTTTATCCCGAATCGCATAGGTGTTTTCCTGGAACAAAATACACTGTGAAACGTATTGGGTGCAAGAGATCTCAATAGCTGTATTTACTAGTAGTTTTAAATAAGATTTTTTATTTCAGTTAATGCCTAGGAACAACAAAAACATTGCATTCAAGTACTATTTTTAATTTAAACCCTTAAATTTAAAGTTCTGAACGAATCTATAATTTTTTTTTTTTTTGTACAAAATGTCAAAAATTTCGAAGTGCATCTAACTCCGATACTAGACAATCCAAGACTTTAGTATTCAACAGTGTCCATAAATCATATTATTGCGCGTTATCGGTTCGAAAATTAAAAACTTCGTGAATTGTAATCACTTTATTTCCAAACTAATTTCGTAACTCTACAATTATAATTCACTTAACTGCCCAATTGACTAATTAACCAACTAACTAACTCACTGTTTAATTGACTGAGTGAGAGAAAGATGACGGCCTATTTATAGGTTTCGTTCCGATTTCTAGAACGGACCTACAGATAAGACTTATCGCTTACGAAAATGTCTAAGAGCGCTTATCTGTTGTATAATTCATTATTGAGACCGCTTCCTATTATCAATTTTTTTTTTGAAAATTTCTTACTAAATCAAGTTTTATAACTCATTTTGTTACGATACGATCTACGCCACTGGAGATGTTAGTGAACTTTCATAATAAGGCGATATTAGCCCTTTACGAGATATTTTATGTCACTAAATATTTTTTAAATATTACTGTTCATTTGAGAAATGTAAAATAAAATCGTTTAAAAAATGAAGAGTTTAACACTGTGTATCTCAAAAACGGTACGTTAGAGGCATTGTTATATATAACAAAGTCACACTATTTTTTGATAATCTATAGTTCCTTAACGTTTCCGCTATGAATAGCGGACCATTCTGCATATTACAAAATATAATGCATCAAGATAACACCAAATTTTTAATATTCTATTGTTCTTCTGTCATTCACAATACAAAGGCGTGAAATTGTTTCATCTATAAATTTGTATATGTACATGTTACGGCTAAAATGAATACTTGGATAGTTTTAAAACTAACCAGCTAGTTTGCAAACTTTGTACTGGGAAAGCTGCTATTTTGAAAAAAAACAGTCATTTCCAACAAACTAGCGGATGCCAAAATGAGAGTTCAGAAACTGCCTGGTTAGTTACCTAACTATTTGCTTTAGTTTATTTATGTTACGGCTAAAATTGGTTGATTTTGAAACTAACGAATTTGCTTTCAAATTAGCTAACGAAGCTGTTATTTTGAAGGAATCGGCCGTTTCGTAAAATAACATATAATCAGTTGATAGTTCAGAAATTAGCTGGTTGTTGGAAATAGAATCTGCATTTGTTTGAATGATGGTCCTTATTTAAGTTATATGGCAATATAGATTAACAATGTTTGTGGAGAACAAATTTATTCACGTTTTTATACATAACATACAACTCTTTAAAAAACGGTTGCTAACACAACTAAACTATTATTTGTTTCATTTAACAAGGTGGAGGTATTTTGATTGTCTCGCTCCAACAGCATTGACATTCAAATCGATATTTCGAGTTTTTTCTCGACATTTCCAATTAAAATTTAAATATTCATTGAAATGGAAACATTTATTCTAATGAGGTTTAAGTTCGAAGCGCTTAAGCTTAAAAATTCGAGTGTTTGTGTAAATTTTGCATTTAAAGCTGAAATTTTTAATAAAAATGTGGTTATTTGGAAAAATAGCCTCATTTATTAAAATAATTAAATTTCAAGCGGAAACTTTAGATAAAACGTCGTTATTTGGAAAACAGTTTCATTTATTTTAAAAAAGTCTGAGAATTTCGAGTTTAGCTTAAAATTTCGGAAATAAAATCAACTGAGATTCAAAATTATTTGATTTTGAAAAATTATACTAATTTAAATTGATTTAATTTAGATTTAAATTTAGAAAAATAAAATTTTAATTCCGACATTTTTTCCACTTTAATCTGCAGATTTCAATTTTGAACTCCAATTTTTTTGAGAAATTAAAATATTTAAGTATAAATTTGTAGCCAGATGCTTCTAAGCATTTCACAGTTTCTTCTGAAAATTTCAAACAACTTCCAAATTTTTGTAGAAATTCCAAAGTATTTGTGACGTAATATCTACCTCTTAAATTTATCTTGAACATCTCAAATTTAATGATTTAATTTCAGCTTTAAATTAATAATTTCATTAATAATTTTTCTTTCACTTATTTTCTGTTGAAATACAAATCTTGTCCCCTGAAACAAAGATTATAAAAAGAAGAGTAAAAAACACAACAAACGTCGCTCCAACGCGTTTCGATAGCCAAGCTATCATCTTTAGAGAGATAAAGCAACCTTTGTTGTGTTTTTTAATCACTCTTAATCTCAGGGGGCAAGATTTGTATTTCAATTTTTAGTGATAACCAAGGACCAGTTCGTTAAATCAAAACTATTTTTCTGTAATTTCGAATTGAATCCCAAATTTCAAATTTTATAGTTGCAATTTCAAGAACTAACATTCACGATATGCAAAAAGAATATTTTCGCGTTTTTCAAGAAATTTTGGTGGAACAGACTGGTCTTTGGTTATCTTCAAAAATTGAAACTGAAAGAACTTTAGAGGTTGCTCTAAGATGTTTCGATAGCCAAGCTGTCATCTTCAGAGAGAAATTTTGATTTTCAAAATCAAAGTTTTTAAACGAAATAAAAAAAAAGTAAACATTCTTACAGAGGCGAAATTCGAAACAAAAAACTGAAAGGGGGAAGCTGTTTTCAAAAGGTTAAAACAAAGCAGACATTTCACTAAATTTGTTTATTCTTTTTAAAAAAAATCCACTCTCTAAAGATGATAGCTTGGCTATCGAAACGCGTTAGAGCAACCTTTGTTGTGTTTGTTAATCTTTCTTGGTTTCAGGGGACAAAATTTGTATTTCAACTTCCATTTTTTTTAAACAGACAAAATTATTTAGAAATTTCAGGAATTTCTACTTTTGACTTAATTTCGATTATAAAGAAAAATTTTAAATAACAAGCTAACAATCTTTAGTTTCATGCTGAAATGTCAATTTTGTCCCAATAGACTTTAAACTCAAAATTTCTTTTATCCCAAATTTTAAGCCACAAGGGTAGAATTTGGTCTCAAAATTGTGAACTGTTTTTTGGAAATGTTATCCTTCTTTTATCCTCGATATTGAAAAAAAAAGCAGCAAATCCTGCTTTAGGTTAGACCCCCAAAAAAAACGAAATTTACAAAAAATGTCTGATTTGTTAAAATTTTAAAAAGGTAGAATATTCTGATTTTTTGAACCGGAAAGAGTGCTTTCATTACTATTTGTTTTTTATAATATTTTTGTAATTTCAAAAATATTAATTTTAGATCTAAATATAGTTGAAATGGAGGAAAAAACCAAAACCAGAATAAAATCATAAAAAAAATTGGCTTACCAATAATTTTTCTCTGAGAACAAAAATACCTTTCATTATTATTTACGTTTATTGTATTTATTAATTATTTATTGTAACAATACTAACGACTTTTTATCACTTTTTCACTCATGAGACATAAGTAGTCATTGTTTTACCTCAAAATTAAGTGTAGCTACTATTTTCATCTAATGGTTTCTAAGATAATTTCAGTTAAATTGGTTTTAACCCAAATAAAATCGTTACTTGCGGCAATTTAATGTTGTTATATTGGTTTCTCAAATATGTAATTATATTTATATTCTATTACACACAGTAGTTTATTAAAAAAAATATCTAATTTCTAACTCCTTCGGGTTGGATTTTTTATATAAAGCGGTAGTTGATTTTTTTATCTGTTTTTCGCAGGTGGATTTATTTTTCTTTTACACAACATTCTCTGATGGAAATAAAGTGGAGGAATGCTACAAGGCGGGTCAGTTTTGCGACAACTGCAATACCGTAGTATATTGCGTTTACATGAATGGCAAATTCGTGAACGTTAGCCAGGAGCAGTGTCAACCTGATGAGACTTGCAAAAAAGGGTTTTGCGTCAACCAAACCATACCAAATCCAGAATGTGATGGTACTTTGGATATACCAATACCATGTTTATTTATAGGTATTTGTTTGAAACCTTTGATTTAAAAGTTGTATGATTTTGTCCTATTAGGTCGATTTCCTCACGCTTACCTTTGGAATAAATACGTATTTTGTGTGCCTGTACCAAAGAAAGATCCCCGACCTATTCCTCTTCTTTTTTCGACCTGTTCTGTTTTTGTTTCGATCTGTTTCTGTTTTTGTTTCAATCTCCTCTTGTTCAATGTTATATGAAAGTGATGTTTACAGGCGATATATGTTAGTCTTGGCATCTGCGAAGCTAAATTTTTACCAAATATGCTGATGGAATGTCAAAAATCTGGATCATATTGCGACGATTGCTACCATGCTGTGGTTTGCATATATGAAAATGGGCATTACGTGAACGTCAGCGTAATTGAGTGTGACAACGCCACAATTTGTCAAGATGGAAAATGCATTACACCCGATAAAGATGATATTAATCCCGCTTGCGACTGCAGTTCCAAAGTGAAATTTCCATGTAAAAACCAAGGTATGTATCCATATCCAAACATTTCTTGTCCAGAAACCTAAAAGAATTACGATTAATGCATATTACATCGAAAAAAAAAAAAAACTGAAACAGTTGTTCAGGGGATCAACAGAGCCTCAAGTTTGTAATTGAATAGATACTTGAATATTTAACTTTATTCTTGAACCTTCGAGATTGATAAAAATTACAAATTTTTGACAGTTTTGGCTTTACTTAAAAACACAAAAACCAAAAATTCGAAACAAAAGTATCAAAATTCATATAAAAAATAAATTTTAAAACTTCGACTTCAAGCTCTTAATTTTGACTTTAAATTAGCATTCGGCTCGAAATTTCGCTATAAAGGTTATAATATCCAAAAAAAATTGACATGTAATGGACGATTACAACATTTTTAGTAAAATTAATAAAAAAATCTTAAGTCTGATTTTTAATAAAGAAATTAGAATTTCATATATACTTTCAGAAAAAATTAAAATTACAAATTCAGAGCAGAAGATTAAAATTTCAAAAATGAATTCGAAATTAAAATAAAAATCGGTTCCCAAAACCCTTTAATATCGAAAATTTGATGAAATCAAATATCTTACTTTTTCTTTCATTTTTCATTTGATTTTAACGATTTATACAAAAAGTTGCGAAGGGTTTTATTAACGGATTAAGTACGTTTTGCAAGAGAATTTCAAATGTCGTTAATGTTGAAAACAATCAAAAGAGGACTAAGAACATTTCTTAATAAAAAAGGCAAGTAAATGGTGTGTTGATATAAAAGTTGATTTAGCTTTGATCCAAGATAAAACTTGATAAAAATGCAAAATGCGTTTTCCGGTCTTTATTTATTAGGTTCGAATAATTCAAAACTATCCGATCAAAGGACAAAAATTTTGATGTGTCGCAAAATTTTAACTAATGTTCAATTGTGTCACTAACAGAAAACGGTTAGGAAGCACTACTCGCTCATCGGAAAGTTGGTTTAAAATAGATTGCAAATTTGTAATAGACATATATCAAATGTCGATTACATTTTTAATTACAGACAAGAAAACGAGTTAATACAAACGTGTTAAAAATAGGACAGCTTAGTTGATTTTTTTCTAGAGAGACAATTCAATTCATAATTTTTATATAAGACTTAAACTAGCATAATAATTCTACTGACCCAAAAACAGACCCTCAGTTTTATGGTTCAACTACCGAATAATTTTTGGTCAACTAAATAAAAGTCCTCAAGAAAAATCGCACAAATTCTGATTAAACTCTTAATGGTATTAAAAGAACCTAAGCTTTAACATGAAATCTCGAGAAAGGGTTTACCATTTATGTTACTGCCAGTTAGCCGGGCGCCTTAGAAACTCGAACCCATACCACAGTAGGAGATGAGAATAAAATATTACATTTTTCAGGACTATTCCCACACCCCTACATCTGGACCAAATTCGTTTTTTGCGCCCTAACAGACAATGACACTTATACTGCCGTTCCTCAAGACTGTGAAGATGAAAAGATGGCATACAATCCAAAAACCAAGGACTGCTCCATCCCTATTGATAAAATTCCATCAGGTTATCCCCTTCCACTGTGCAAGAATGTTGGCGATATGGCGGCCTTATCGAGCGATTCGAATATTTATTATATTTGCAACATGGAACCCTGCAACCAGGAAGATGAAAAAGAAAAAGTTATTTATCCCGAACAACACAAGTGTCCTCCTAGAAAGACATTTAATGCGAAACTAGCAGAGTGCTCTTGATCTTTACCAGTAGTTTTACATAAGAGTTTTTATTTTAGTTAGTGCTTAGGAATAAAAAAATATTGCATTCAAGGATTAATTGTTATTCAAATCGTTAAATTTGAAGTTCTGAATGTATCCATAATTTTTTTTTTTTGGTACAAAATGTCAAAAATTTCAAAGTGCATCAAACTATGACACTGGATAATGCAAGACTTAAGTATTCAAGCGGGTCCATATGATTTTTCACCAAATTAATAGGTAAATGTTTTAACAATCGCCAAGTATATATTACAAAATAAAATCCATTTAGGTAACACCATGTTTTTAATATTCTATTGTTCTTCTGTCATTCACCATACAAAAGCGTGAAATTGTTTCATCTATAAATTTGTATATGTATATACGAAATTAGCACGTTCAAAAGTAAAACGTATTTGCACCAGATATAAAAAATGTGGTTTAAAGTATTGTCCATTTTCGTGGGAAGTTCATGGTTTTTACTTACAACTTTAGCAATAAAATATTCTTATAATCCAAAACAATTGATCAAAAACTTATATGGTAAAATTATTTTTAAAAAGTTAAAATAAATCGTCATTCACTGAAATTGATTCTACTTCGCTGTTTATTTGTGGCTGCATCGAAAACAGAAAAATTTTAGATGTCTTCCTTTCCTGCCAGTTCAGTTTTTAACTGAATACTTATTTCGGAATCAACAAAAGCAGCTGAAGGCGTGGGGAATGTGAGTGATCTCTGAGGACTTCATGTCTTGGAATGTTGGATTTTTTACACTGCGGTAGCCGAAATAAAGCTTGAATCCTACTAAAGACGAATCTCTTCAGGCAAACGTGTATATCATTCTAATCCTATCAGTAGAATTATTCTTGTCTGTTTCAGTCTCCTCTTGTTTCTTGTTTCAATATTATATTGAAGTGATGTATTTCCAGGCGATATATGTCAGTCTTGGCATCTGCAAAGGTGAAAAATGCGATAATCCCGATGATATTTACCCCGCTTGCAACTGCAGAGTTAAATTTAAATGTAATAATCAAGGTATGTACTCATATTGAAACAGTTCTAGTCTAGGTGCCTAAAAGAACTATGATAAATTTCTATTACATCGAAAAAAAAAACAAACTGAAACACTTGCTCAGGTGATCAATTGAGTCTCAAGTTTGTAATTGAATAGAAAATTGAATGTTCAATTTTATTCTTTAAACTTCGAAATCGTTAAAAAATTACAAATTTTGGATAGTTTTGGCTTTACCTAAAAATACAAAAGCCAAAAGTTCGAAACGAAAATGTCAAAATTCATATAAAAAATAAATTTCAAACCTTCGACTTCAAGCTCTTAATTTTGATTTTAAATTAACATTCGACTCCAAATTTCGCTATAAAGGTCAAAATATGGAGAAAAAATTGACATGTGCTGGACAATTACAACATTTTTATTAAAATTAAATTAAAAAACTTTAATTCTGTTTTTTAATGAAAGAGTAAAATTTTATACTTTCACAAAAAAAATACAAATTTGGAACAAAAGATTAAAATTTCAAAAATGAATTCGAAATTTAGGTAAAAATCAATTCTCGTAACCCTTTAATATCGAAAATTTGATGAAATCGAATATCCTACTTTTTATTTGAATTTTCATTTGATTTTTACGATTTATACAAAAAGTTGATATTTGGCGAAGGTTTTGTTAACAAATTAAGTTTGTTATGCAAGAGAATTTCAAATGTTGTCGTTGTTGAAAAAAAATCATAATAAAACTAAGAACATATTTTAATAAAAAATGTAAGAAAATGATGAGTTGATATAAAATTACATTTAGTTCTGAACCAAAATAAAAATTGATAAAAAGGCAAAATAATGCAAAATGCGTTTTTTCGGTCTTTATTTATTAGATTCCAATGATTCAAAACTATCTGATCAAAAGGCAAAAATTCTGATGTGTCGCAAAATTTTAACTAATGTTCAAGTTTGTCACTAAGAGGAAAAGGTTGGGAACCACTACTCGCTCGTTTAAAATAGTTTGCAAATTTTTAACAGACATGTTAAACATCGATTACATTTTCAATTGCAGACAAGGAAACGAATTGTTAAAATGTGTTAAAAATATGGGAGCTTGAATAATTTTTTTCTAGAGCGACAATTTAATTCATAATTTTTGTATAACACCTAAACTAGCAAAATAATTCCACCGACCTAAAAAAAGACCCTCACTTTTGTAGTTCAACTGCCGAATAATTTTTGGCAACCTAAATAAAAGTTCCCAAGAAAAATCGCACAAATTCTAATTAAAATCTTAATGTTATTAAAAAAAACCTAAGCATTGACATGAAATTCCAAAACAAAATTACCATTTTTAATTCACTAGCAATTCGTCGGGCTTCGTAGAAATTCGGGTTCCGACTATAGTAGAACATAAGAATAAAATATTTCATTTTTCAGGGCTGTTCCCACACCCCTACATCTCGACCAAATTCGTTTTTTGCTCCCTAAAAGACGACGGCACCCATACTACCCACCTTCAAGACTGCAAACACAATAGAACGGCATACAATCCAGGAACCAAGGACTGCTCCGACTTTATTGATAACAGTCCATCAGGTTATAATCACGCATTGTGCAAGAATGTGGACGATGTAGCGGTCTTATCGGAAGATCCGAATATTTTTTATGTTTGCAAAATGAGATCCTGCCTACGAGAAGATGAAGATGAAGATGATGACGATGCAGGAAAAAAAGTTCTTTATCCTGAAATCCAGAAGTGTCCTCTTGGAACAAAATTCAATATCAAACTTTTAGAGTGCAGTTAATATTAATGACTATTCTAACTAGTAGTTTTAATTAAGGTTTTTTATTTCAGTTACTGCTTAGGAACAAAAAAAACATTGCATTCAGCCACTAATTATTATTTAAATCCTTAAATTCGAAGTTTTGAATGAACCAATCATTCTTTTTTTGGTACAAAAATATCAAAAATTTCGAAGTGCATCTAATTTTGACACTAGACAATCCAAAACTTTAGTATTTAAGTGTGTCCATAAATCGCATTGTTGCGTGTTATCGGTTCTAAAGATAAAAGCTTCGTGAATTGTAATCATTTTATTTCCAAACTGATTTGCTATCTCTACAATTATAGTTCACTTAACTGTCCAACTGATTAATTAACCAACTAACTAACTTACTGGTTAATTGACTGACTAAGAGAAAGATGACGGCCTATTTATAGGTTCCGTTCCGGTTTCTAGAACGGACGTACAGATAAGACTTATCGCTTACGAAAATGTCTAGAGCACTTATCTGCTGTATAGTTCATTATCGCGAGCGCTTCCTATTATCAAATTTCAAATTTTATAACTATATTTTGTTTCAATATGATTTTTCGTTAAATTAAAAGGAAAAAGTTTTAATAAACGCTAAATATACAGGGTGGTCCACTATTTATAGCGGGAACTTTAAAGAAAAATAAAATATCAAAAAATAATGTGACTTTGTTATATAAACAATGCCTCTTAAACGTACCGTTTTTGAGATACACGGTGTTAAATTCTCATTTTTTAAACGATTTTATTTTATATCTCTCAAATGAACTGTAATATTTAAAAAAATATCTGGTGACAGGAAATATCTCGTAAAGGGCTAATATTACCTTATTATAAAAGTTCACAGGCGTAGATCTGGGTATGGTGACCCTTTTTTCTATCTAAACTTCTACGCGACTGGTTCTAAATACTGATTCAATAATTTTTTGTATTTTATAATAATTGTCGCTCAAAAGTGTATTGTGCTATTTTTTCGTTAGATAAACTATTTTCGAGTTAATAGCATGTAAAAATATTAATGTTCCTTTTTAATAACAATGTTGTTATTAACGTTAGCATTAACAATTTCTTTTAATGTTACTGTTTGCATTTTACTATTAATTCCTGAGTTAAAATGAGGAAAAAAATATCACAAGAGATAACGAGAAATTTAATTTCCCCATCTACTCATTTCCATACAACTGTGGGGTAGAGTATTATGGCGCCCTATTTCAACATGCAGCTTTCATGTCTTAGGTTAAGGGGTAAATCGTCGATATAGTCATATAGGTTATTAATGGGAAAGTCAAGAAATAGTTCCGAGTTTAACCTTCGAGGTAAACTCGACCACAAACATTATTGTCAATAATTCCCAGTTAAACATTCACGTTAAATTCATTTTGAAATGATCGTGGCTGAATTTTTCGTGTGCTCAAAAATGGATGTTATGGTCACTTGTTACTTCTCGTCTGTTAAATGAAGATTCAAGTGTCCACAGAATTTTGTGCAAAAATTCGGGATTTTCTTCCATCGAATTTAAAAGCCACTGACAAAACCTTAATCGCTTTTTAGCATCCCCAAGATGTAAATCTTGACCGGGCTGTAGTAGACCAGGGTAGAAGCCTTCAAAAACGATAAAAAGTGAAAAAAAAAATATAATAGGATGAAACCTATTAGAAAAGAAAGATAATGCAACAAAAATGAAAGGAAAAATAAATTACGGGCGATCCGAGGTCGGGAAGGGGTAGGGGGTGAGATTTTAAGGGTAAGAAACGGTTTATCTCGATTTCTGGCAAAACTACAAATCCTATGGAAAAAAGTTAAATGGCAAAGTTGTAGGTAATAAGAAGATCTACAACTTTTGTATCAACACTTTTTTAACATAACCTCAAAATTCACGTGAAAAATTCAATTTATGGTTTATAGTTTTTTATTTTTATCTTTTACAAAAAAAATTATTTTTCACGAAATCTGATGAAAACTTACCTTTTTATATCTCAAAGACACTGCAATTTTTTTGATTTAAAATATTTATTTTTTCACCTTATTTTGACTCAGTATCGAAAAAGCACCCTAATTTTCAATCGAAAAATCTCACGTTAAAATTTTAGCTTTTTCAAAAAACTCGGTGAGCTTTTTGTTCGTTGAAATGTCTACCTTCTGATGGTGTAAAAAAAATATACATTACTATGGTAAATCTTCTAATAAAATTCAAAAAAAAACGAAAAATACTCCAATTCGAAATTTTTTTTTTATCTTTATGTACAATTTTGAGCTATTTGTTAAAATTTATACTTTAATTACTCAAAAAACGTAAGATTTCATTTAACATTGATAAACAAAAAAATTACAAATCCAAAAAACATAAAGATTGCAAAAAACATAGTTGTTTTAAATATTAAAGATTGGATTTTAAGGGGATTTAATCTAAAAAATATGACTGTAGCTATTGTTTTCACTAAAAAAAATTTATTTCTTAAATTCTCATTACATTTATGTCATAGAAAATTAATATTTGTATTTATCAAAACATTGTCTTCAATTTTAATCAGTTTTTGTCTCTTTGATGGTATTTCTTCATCGTTAGATTCAGCACACCTTTCCGATTCTACTAGATCTTCGAAGTCTTCAAGACCATCATCGTCTTCGTCTCCAACATCATTTCGAGTTTGCACTGGTTCTTCATCCACAATTTCATCTAGATCATTAACTTCCTCGTAGGTTTCTTCTACCACATTGGCGCATTTTTCAGAACCATGACAATTTGAACATAAATTTGTGCATTTTAAACCACGTTTTCGGCAGCCACATTTTAAACTATTGCATCCAGTGTCACAGTTGCAGCAAATAGTTTTCAGCAATATGTCTGGAATTAATTCTTTTCCTGTAAATTTGGGCATAGTGTCCCGCAGATGTGGCTTCCAGCCCCAATCTGTTGCTGTCAGTTACAGTGGCGGCTCGTAGTCCAAAACTAATGGGGGTGCTGCGACAATGTTTAGAGTTTTATGTTTGATCCAAAATTTCGATTTCGATGATTGACTAAAAATTTCGCCATTTTCAAAATGTAATTTTTCGAAAATATTAGATTTCTTAGAAAACTTGACAATGAAAATTGTTGATCAATGTCGCGTTTTTTGAAAAACTGGATTTTTTCCAAATTTCGATTGTATTCCAAAATGTATATTCTTTTCTTGTAATTTCACCCCTATTTTATTTTTAAGTATTGACTTTTCCGAAAATCTGTGTATACTCTCTTTTAAAATTATCTCCATTTTCGAAAATATTTAATCTTTTCGGTGTTTTGTTTTTTTATATTTTTTTTTTTTTGAAAATTAAGTACATTTTTCCAGAATTTTCACACTTTAAAAATTTTTACTTTTTCTAAAAATTTGAACCTTTGACTTTTCTTGAAATGAACTTTTGACTTTTTAAATTTTCCATCTTTTTCAAAATGTCACCATTTTTTTTGAAAAATTATATTTTTATTAAAAATTTCAATTCTTAATAATTTCGACTGTTTTTTTTAATGTCGACCATTTTTCAAAATTTCAACTATTTTTCAAAGTTTCGATATTTTAAAATGGAGACATTTTACAGGATGTCGACTTTTTTACATTTTCGACTATTTCTGTTTTTTTTTTAAATTTGGCTACTTTTTAATTTTCCAGATTCTTTCAAAATTTCAATTTTTTTTTTTGAAATCTTGACGCTTTGCGAAACGTTTAACATTTTTTCAGAATTTTAATTTTGTTGAGCTAAAATTTCAATCTTTTTTAAAAAAATCTTCAACCTTGGTTTAAAATTTTAACTACGAAAAATTTAATCCTTTTTCAGATTTTTAACTTCTCAATATTTCAACTTTTGAAAACCTTGATCTATCTGATAATGTTTGACTTGTTTGCAATATTCCGGCTTCGAAAATTTTGGTTTTTTTTTGATAATTTGAGTGAAAATTTCCCAATTTTTCAAAATTTAAACTTTTTTTAAAATTTCGAGTTATTTAAAAACTCGATAATAATTCTCAGATCTTTTGAATGTGTCTAAACAGTAGACACATTCAAAAGATCTGAGAATTATTATCGAGTTTTTAAAATTACTCGAAATTTTAAAAAAAGTTTTTTCAAAATTTTGACTTTCTTTGGAAATTTGAACGTTTCTGAAAATGTTTGCATTATCCTTAATTTTTTATATATTTTGCACATTTCTCAAAATTTAGAAAGATCAAAGTGTCAAAAAATTTCGACTTTTTTTTGAAAATTTTAACCTTTTCTTAAATCTACAGTTTTCTAAAATTTTCGACTTTTTCTTAATTCCCACTTTGTAGAAAATTTCGGTTTTTCCAAATGTTCGAATTTTTCAAAATTTTAGGCATTTTTCAAAATTAAAAATTTTTGAAACACTTAAATATTTCGACTATTTTTTGAATTTTAACTTTTTTCAAAATTTTGACATTCTTTGCAAACTGTCGATCCTTGATTCAAAAATTTTGATTTTTCTTTTAAATGAGACATTTCTTAAAAACTTATTTTGAATTTTTTGACCAATTCGTAAAATTTCGAATTTTTTTAAAAATTTCGACTCCATTTCAAATCGTCGACTTTTTTTTCAAAATTTTTGAAAACTTTATGAAAACTTGACTTTTTTTTAAAGGTTCGAACTTTTTTCAAAATATTATTTACAATTTTTTTTCGAACATTTCCAATTAAATCTTCAACTTTTAAAAAAATGAGTTTCTATTTCAAATTTGAACTACTCAAAATTTCTATTTTTTCCAAAATTTTTTCTTGTCAAAATGTCATCCTGTTTGATAATTACGAATTTTTTGATTATTTTGAGTTTTCTCCAATATTCAAAAATTCAGCTTCTTTGAAAATTTAATTAAAAATTCTGCAATTCATTTTAAATGTCGATATTTTCCAAAAATTTTGCCTTTTTCCATTCACAAAGTTATTGAAAATAGCGACTATTTTAAAAATTAACATTTTTTTTATATGTTAAATTTTTTAAATCCTTATTTCCCTTTGGAAATTTGACTTTCCATGAATATTTCGAAATTATTAAAAATTTCACTTTCGGCTTTTCTGATAACTTTGGCTTTATTTTTTGGAACTGATATTTTTTTAATTTAAACTTTTAAGTATTATTATTATATGTACTATTTATTTATTACTATATTAAAATAAATATTACTCCTAGTAACAATAATTTCAATTTTTAAAATTGTGCGCAGCTTTAAAACAAATTTTGAAAAAAAAATTATTTAAAGCTCAAAATATTGAATTCAAGCATTAAATTGTTGATTAATTTTTTTGCAACTTTTTGATTGGATTGTTTTTATTTTCCAAGTTTTGAGACCTTCCTTGAAATGTTGACTCTTTTTCTCAAAAATTTCAATTATTCACACTTTAAAACTCGAAATTTTAAGAATATTTTTGACAATTAATTTATTTTTAAAATTTGTTTTTTTTCTGTGATTCCTAAATTGTTCTTTATTTTAAAAATTTTGTATACAAATAGGAAATTTCAACTTTTCCTAGAAATATTGTCTGCTTTTTCTTCAAAATTTGCTCTTAAGGAAATTCGAAGTTGAGAATTTTAAGAGTAAATTTAACATTTTTAGGAAAATGGGAATTTTCGATTCAGAATTTTCTTTGCTCCTACCTACAGTAGTAGTAATTTTTTTTAGAGAATATGAAATTGCAAATAATGTTGAAATTTACAAGGTTCATTTTTTCTTCAAGTTTTAACATTTTTCTCGAAGTTTTCTTATTTCTAAGCAAATTTGAAGTTTATTTTTTCTAAATTTATCTATATACATAAAACAATGTCGTGTTAGTTCACTAATTATAAGTGCAGAACGGCTGAACGGATTTTTATGTTCTTTGCCTTGTTGGATTTGCCTCGAATAGCAGAATAAAGACTAAAATATTGAAAAAATTCACATATTTTATAAGGAATCCCTGAACAGCGCCATCTCTAATTCTTAACAGGAACATGATAGAAATGTACCGCAACCTACACTAACCCTAAATATGTATCTGTTTTGATTAGGGCCCGTTTTAGCGGTTTTTCGCGTAGGATTCACCTAGAAACGTGCAAGCGTATTAAATATTTTAATGTTAAATTTAATTCAGCTAATGAATTAACACAATATTTATTACTTCTGAGGTGGTACGAAGTTGGCCAGGGCCAGCTAAATTTTCAGTTTCTTGTTAAAATTACAAAATAAAAGGAATATTAACAATTCATGAAAAACTTAACATTTCTAAAACAAATTAGAAAAGTCAAAATTTTTACAAGAAAAAATATTTTAAAGACAAAATCTTCAGCAAAAGTCGAAATTCTAAAAAAAAAATCCTTTGTATAAAATGTTTAGAGAAAAACCTAAATTTCATCAATCAAAACTTTTTAGGAAAAATCGAAATTTGAGAAAAAATTTAAAATATTTTTAGAGAAAGGTTGAAATTGAAATTTTACGAAAATAATCCAAAACTCGGTTGTTATTTAATTTTAGAAAAATATCGAAATGCGAAGAGTTAAAAATTAATTTTTTTCTTAAAATGTCTTAGTTTTTTCTAAAACGTAGACATTTTTATAGAAATTTTTGGGTCTTTTGCTAAAGATTTTTATCAAAATTATAAAATAAAATGAACTATGAAATGTCAAAGTCTAGTGAAAACACTTGACAGTTTTAAAGCAAATTAAAGGAATAAAAAAATCTGGAGAGATTGAAATTTCCAGAAGAAATTTTAAGGACAAAATTTTCAAAAAAATAGGAATGTATAAAAAAATCCTTGGGAAAAATGGAAACTTCGCAGAAAAAATTAAAATTTTCTTAAATAAATCGAAATATCTAGAAGAAACTCAAAATTTTTATACGAAACAGTTGAAATTGAGATTTCAGGTAAAACCTCGAATATTTGCTATTAATTTTTTTTTAGAAAAATATTAAAATACAGGAAAAGTTAGATTTAGATTTTATTTTGAAATTTTAATTGTTTTCTCAAAATGTTTACAAAAATTAGAAAAAAAACTAAAATAGATTTTAAAATCCCTTAACTTTGTAGAAGAAACTTGACATTTCTATAAAAAGAAATCAGAAATCTCCACAAAAAATTGTTTAAGGAAAAGAGAGTCTTCGGAAAATTTTGAGAAAAAACTTGTAAGCGAAATTAGGGGTGCTGCAGTTCCACAGTGCCTATACGCGAGCCGCCACTGGTCAGTTAGTTACCCAGCCAAGTTTGAAGCTGATAATATGCCCTATAACAATGTTGTTCTGCTGCACCTTCTGGGGGTGGGAGATTTGCCAATATAAAAGACGATTTAATTTTTGCTAATTGATATTTTTGAAATCTTAATTAATTTAGTGTAATATTATCATTTTTACATTTATAAATAGGTTTCATTAATTGTTATCAATTTTTTTTTATATCTTCTTTGCTGAGATAATAAGCCTTTTATATACGAATATATACAAGTTTATTACGATGCCATTAAAATCAAATTTCATTAGAATATAATGAAAACTAGACTGCAATTGCAAAGTTCACGTAGATGAGGCAAAGCTTGTATCACGGGTTGCATCACAACATCCATAGATACAAACGTCCTCTGCGTGACTTTACTTTCATCTAGTTTTGACAAATGACCAATTAAATGTTCTGTAATTAAACAGTTAAACGTGCTTAAAATTGAAAATATGTACAATTGAAATTGGATTTCAATTGCATCCTAATAAACTTGTATACACTATGGGCCAGTACACGATTTCGGTCTGCTATAACGTGTAAAGAACAAGGAACATATCAAAATTCTGTAAGGAAAGAGAAGAATGGTATGATTTACACTGTTTCAATATGTTGCTCGATAGACGCGCTTATCAAATCATGACCACGCATTCAGCTGCAAACTGCACACCTGTCTTGTAGACATTGAATCAGAACCTTATCGGAGCTCGATAAAAGAGTGTCGTTTTAAATGGAAAATACATCTTTAAGTATTAATTGATTCTACAATTATTTTCACACCCTAAAAAGTATGAAAATAATTGCAGATACCTACTTTACGATTTTGTTTTCTTTAATCAACCGGGTCTGACGAAAAATAAAACAAAAATTCTAAAAGATAAATGAACTCTGTGTAAAAATAATCAGCCGGTGTGATGACAATCTAAACTGAAAACTTAAAAAATGATTCAACAAAAAAATGGAAGAAAAAATGCCTATGTAATAAGTGGTTCAAAAATTTTCCCTCCTTGTGTTTCGCAAGAACCTAATTTGTCGTAAAATTCAGTTCTTAGGCGTGCCAACATCTCAGGGGAAATATTATCTAGGACTCCTACAATTCGATTCCGTAAATGGTCTAAATTACATGGTCTTTCTTGTACGTGGGTTAAGAAATGTCCATCGACATCAACTTTTTCTCTCATAGATTAACAAAACTCAAGACGTTTGTATCGATCTTCAGGAAATATCTCTTGGGTTTCAGATACTTTATAACACTTGTACCCATTTCTTTTTAAAATATTTCGCACTGTTCGCGATGGCACATTAACTTTTTCTGCGATCTGCTTACTAGAACAAGGTTCATTTGTTTCGACAAATGCAATACAGCTACCTCCTTAGCCATTCTTTCGTCGGATAATGGCCCTGTCACCTTCAGGTTGACGCGCTTCCAAACAACACTTGTTATTACAACTAGTTATGCATCCCGATTTTTCAAATTTGTGGACGATATTTAACACCGTCTTTGCATCAGGTATTGGTCGATCTTCGTGGGAAAAAGCGAATCGCCCAACGACTTCTACAGCGCTCTGGGAGGTTAAATACTACTTAATAATTATCACTTTTTCTTCTGAATTGAATAACAATAACATCCCGAGTTGGCCAATACATCATAATTTCGGTTAGCTGGACGTGTAAAGACAAATTAATTATTCGAATTCTGCAAGAAGATGGTTAAGAGTGGAAATTGTTGGACGATTCAATAAATTTAATACTGTTTGACCGAATCGCTTATCAAATTATGAGAACCCATGCGTCCGCATTTCGAGTTTATATTCGAAATTCCACTCTTTTCTAAAATTATGACCTTAAAATCTAGACTTTTTTCGCAATCTCATTTTTTTTTCTTAAAATGTCAAGACAATCATTTAAACTTCAAATTTTAATTTTCATTTAAAAAAATGATTGAATTCAAAAATCTAACTTATTTTTGAAAGTTTGACTTAAAATTCGGAAATTCGAAATTTCAGAAACCATTTCTAACGAATTTCAAAAACAAAATTAAAAGTTTGAATTTAATGTAAAAAATCGACTTTGAAATATAAAATTGAAGTAAAAAAATAAATAAATAAAATTTGAAGTAACTAATTAGGAATTTTATAAGAAAGTAAAAGTGTCTTAAAGAATTTGAAATTTATTCTCAAAATATTAAAATTATAATAGTTTTAACTCTAAATCTCTGGTATTTTATTTTTATAAGATTTAAAATTTTTCCAAAATTTTGATTTTTCCAGAAACTTTCTTATCAAAGTTTCAAAGTAATCTTTTCTCATATTTGTCGCAATTTTAAAATTGCAACAACATTGAAAAGTTGAGTTTAAAAATTGAAAAAAATTCGTCTTTAAAGTCGAAAATTCATAATTCATTTTTAATTTAATGTTCAAATTTCGAGAAAAAAGAAGAATTTCCAAAAAAAGTTCACAATTTCCCCCCCAAAAAATGTCTAAATGTTGAGTGTTTTCTTGATTGAAATGTAATATTTTTGTTTTGTTTTTAATTTGGAGTTTGGATTTTAAGAAATGAAAAGTTTTAATTTTTACTTCCAAATTCAACCTTTTTTTTCTAGAAATTCGAATTAAAGGTCAAAATTTTAAGTCAAAAAATAAAAATCTTAAATTTAAATAACTTATGAAATTTCAGAAAAAACTCGTAATGTCTAGAATATTTATGTTTTAAAAAAGTATACTTTATCGAAAATTACACTTTTTTATTTGTTAAAATTTTCAGTCTAAACTCAAATTTCTAAACTGCAGAAATTTGTTTAAACATTTCTGATTTTTCAACGAATTGTGTATTTTTCTCAGATTTTTTTTTTTTTACAAAATAATCCCTTTATAAATTCAAAGTTGCAGGAATAGCAACCAAAGTTTGTATTTAAATTCGATAAATATCAGTTTTAAAATCTGAAATTTAGACTTCAAATTTCAAAGAAAAAAGTATAATTTTATACAACATTATTCGACTAATGTTGCTTAATTTTAATTATTTTCTTCGAAGTTTTATCTTTTCTGGAAATTTACAGTTTTTCATTTTGAGAAAAAAGTCGGAATTTCTGGATTTAAATATCGACACATAAACAATTGCCGCTGATATTAACAATTAAAGATTTGAAAAAAAAACAGTCCAGTTTTTCGCAATTATTTCAAAAACATAGCAAGTAAAATTCTTTTTTATTATGTTATTAAATATTAATTCAAAAATTTGACAAATTGACCAAATCATCTAAACGTGTAAAAAAAAAATCTGTTGGGAAAAATGGTTTCATTGATTTTACATAAAGTTTTAGATTTTTCGTTTAGATTCCAAGTAGAATAATAATTATTAAATTAAAGTTGCTAATATGTTTTTTTCCTTCACTGAGGTTTTATGGCAACTATACTTAATATGATTATAATTTTGCGATATTTATAATCGTTATAATCAATCTGGTAATTATTAATTCTTTAAACCATGAAAAACTTAAAAAAATTAAATTTCTTAATAGTTTAGATAGTATATTTAATATCTAAATTATAATGTTATGACAGTTAAAAACATTGCAAGTTTTCCTATTAGTATACAACTTAATCTTGCCATAAGATCTCCACAAAAGAAATTTAGTTAGTAGCTTTTGTTTAACAATTAACTAATTACCAGACTTCGAATTTAAACATCTTTAGAAACCTTATTAATTAACAAAAGGCCTATTTTATTTAAAATTAATGAAAACAGTTTTTTTTGGCCGATAGCGAAGCGTGTAACAAAGTAGCGGTTGGACTCGCGATTAATCTTCAATTTTATTCTCAAAGTGCCAAACATTTTAAAATATTTGTTTTTTAAATGTTTTACTTTTTTGTCGAGTTTCATCCAAACATTTTGCTAAAAATTCCTTTTTTTTGCTGGAAGTTATTTCCTAAATTCTGAGTATTAAATTTATACTTTTTTATTATCTTCAAGAAAGCTAAATTTATACGCTAGTTTGTCTTTTTGGGGATATTTTTCCTTTATTTTTAAAATTTTACTAAATTTTTTTTCGCAAAATTCCGAGTGCTTATTTTAAATTTTTACTTTTTCTCTTAAATTGTTGGCATAAACTCAAAACTTCATTTTTTTTCAAGAGATTTTAAAATTTTTTTTGAAGTTCTACTTTTTTTGTGTGTTAACTGAAAAAACTAGAAACTTCGGTTTTTTCCGCGAATTTTTGACTAACATTTTCGGATTACTGTCACAATTTAAGGAACAATATGAAATATTTGAGTTTAAAAGTTCGGAAAATTCGATTTTGAAGTATTTTTAATTTGGATTAAATCCCCGAGTACATGCCTATTGCCGCCTCCTCGATAGTGCCGCCCGTATGCGTTGTCTGCTCCTTACGCCCGCGACGGACGGGTTACTAGAGGATGATTTATTTAATGCAGATTCGGTCCAGTCGTAAGTTCATGTCGAAATAATGCCAATCGGTGCCAGGTGGCATGTGTGCGCTGCACATGTACCCTTATCATTCTCCCAATTGTTGAATCTAAGAAGATTATGAAGTGCTAAAGCGATTTATCCCGGTCATAATGAAGGAGATACACATAAATGAATTACCATGTGGCATCTCTGCCGATTTAGTTTCTCTTTCAGTCTTGCCTCATATCAGAAGTTTGCTTTGTCGTTCTCATTGGCAAGCAGACCGAAATAGTGTACTGGCCGATACTGTATATTCGTATATACAAGACTTATTATCTCAGCAGTGAATAATGCTTCAATTAGCATGTAGCGAAAATATTTGCGTGATAAACAGTTAAAAGTCAGTTACAAGTCACCCAATGGAGGTTTACTCTGTTGGATGCTTATACGACTGACTAACGGCTTTAAGTTGGAAATGTATACAATCACCGTACCATACTGATGAGGCCAAGAAAGGCCGAAACCAGTCTATGATTGCGGTTGTACATATTTTCAATTTTAAGCACGTTTAACTGTTTAATTACAGAACATTTAATTGGTCATTTATATCTTCTTTGTTTGCATTTTTTTTAAATATTAGCCAAATTTAATAAGTTTTTATCGCCTATTAATGAATTCACGATACTTTTCTTTCCTTTTCCGGCAAATCCACATGTTGTATCGCAACCAGAAAAACAATGCAGAAATTCAACGATGTTTTTGACGGATTCATATTTGAAACTATTAGATGTGAAAAAAAGATCTTTTATATTTCCAGAAGCTGGCTTCAGAAAATAAATGTCATGATTATTAGAATGTAATTGATTCAAAAGGACCAAAAGATCAATATCTTGACCCACAACAATGACAGTTTTATTAGTATCTCTGGCAATTTCTATCGAGGTCTTCATTATGTCAGCATCAGCATCTTCTTTTGCTTGTTTACAGGAAAATCCTTGGGACTGTAATATTTTCATTAGCGATTTTATTATTTTGTCTTTGTTTTTCTCGTTGGATAAAATTTTTTTTTGCAAAAATGGTATTTTTGTATGGTTTTGATAATTGAACTCTGGAATATTATCTGAGGTCTTTCTACGATTGTGTTCTCCTCTTTTAGTTAACTTATTTGGTTGTTAATTATAGTAGTATATTTCGATTTACAATTTTTTGTTTATCAATGTAAAATGAAATCTTACAGTTTTTCGAGTAATCAAAGTATGAATTTCAACAAATAGCTCGAAATTGTTCATAAAGATAAAAAAAAAATTTCGAATTGGAGTACTTTTCGTTTTTTTGAATTTTCTTAGAAGATTTACCATAGTAATGTATATTTTTTTACACCATCACAAAGTAGACATTTTAACGAACAAAAAGCCCACCGAGTTTTTTGAAAAAGCTAAAATTTTAACGTGAGATTTTTCGATTGAAAATTAGGGTGCTTTTTCGATATTGAGTCAAAATAAAGTTAAAAAATAAATATTTTAAATCAAAAAAATTACAGTGTCTTTGGAATATAAAAAGGTAAGTTTTCACCAAATTTCGTGAAAAGAAAAAGTTTTTTTTCTAAAAGATAAAAATAAAAAACCATAAACCTGGTTTTTTGAATTTTTCACGTGAATTTTGAGGTTATGTTAAAAAAATATGGATACAAAAGTTGTAGATCTTCTTATTACCTACAACTATTTAACATTTTCCATAGGATTTGTAGCTTTGCCAGAAATCGAGATAAACCGTTTTTTACCCTTAAAATCTCACCCCCTACCCCTTCTCGACCTCAGATCATCCATAATTTATTTTTCCTTTTATTTTTGTTGCATTATCTTCTTGGTATGGTGAACATACTGAGTTACCGTGCTCTTCTGTCTAAACTTTCTTATCCTTTGTACCAATTTTCAATTCAGAAGAGTTTCTCCTCTGGTATGGTGGATATACTGAGTTACCGTGCTCTGATGTTTTGAAATTGGCCTTTTAATTCTTTCATTTTTGCATATTCCCTCATATTTCTCTTTTCATTTGATTTTTCTTTTCTTTGTTCCTGAAGAAGGCCCCCTACGATGGTAGGGGAAACGTCGAAGACTTTTAGTAGTTCTTTGACACGGTCCAATCCCGAAAAAAGTATATCTTGTACTGACACTGGCCGTGGAAGCCTTCGTTATCATATTCAGAACCTCTACGGGGAGGAAATTTCTCGCAAAACCCTTCTATCCTCTAAACTTCGTCATAAAGTTTCTAAACTTATTTCCAATCTAACCTTTCTGTTGCGTTTCAGGGACCACAATTTAATTCCAAAATCTTTCAGAATCAAAGATAACTTTAGAACCAATTCTTCAATCAAAATTCTTTATAAAGCTGGTTTGTCTTTTGTCCGGGATATGATTAAAAGGATTAAACGCGATCCCTACAACTGCTCGGGCTCCATCTGGAACTATCGAGCAGGTTGTCGGTTAAACATTGGAGTCATTTCGACGCCATATCCTATAATCAATCCGAAAAAACTTTTGAATTAGAAAATCTGAAACACAAGAAGAAATTCGAATCCCCAAGTCCCAAAGTCAAAACCTATAGTTTAGTCTCAAAAACAGTAGTCAATTTGTCTTCCCGTCCACTATCGGATAACGAACATACCATTATTATCTAAAGGACTGAATTTTGCTGTCGCCCCAAGAATAATTCCAACTGAGGAAATAATCAGTGCAGTAGAGTCTTCCATCAGAACTTTCCCCAAGGAGGATGTAGATCCTATTCGTTTTGAAACTACAAAAATACTAAAACATGCCAAACCACCAAAGTCCAACATTTCTAGAGATAATAGATGTGCCCTTAAAACCCTAAAAACAGATTCTTTAATCACTATTCTTTCGGCTGACAAAAGTAATGCAACTGTCATCTTGGATAATTCCGAGTATGTATCCAAAATTAACGCCCTGTTGAATGACGGATCCTATATTCCTCTTCCTCGGGACCCAAACAAGCAAAATTGAACGTGAACTAGAGTCCAAACTAAAATCCTCAAATTTGTCCGCAGACACTCTCAGATATCTTGTTCCGAGAAAATCCAAACCACCTCGTCTTTATGATCTCCCCAAAATTCACAAACCCAATATCCCGCTTAGGCCCATTGTCAGCACGATAAATTCACCTACCTAAAATGTCTTGAAATATTTATCTAACATCCTCAAGTCATATACCGGAAACACATCATCACACGTCCTAAATTCTAAACACTTGGTCGAATTATTGTCCGAATTAACGCTAGACTCCAACGACATACTGGTAAGTTTTGACGTCACTTCACTATTCACTAATGTTCCAGTTTCCGATTCCATGACCCAAATTCGTCAATTACTTTCAGGCAAAGAGAATGCAGATTCTCTAGCTAATTTAACTGAAATGTGCCTCACATCGACTTATTTTTCTTTCAATGGCAACTTCTATAAACAAATCTCCGGCACCCCAATGGGTTCTCCCTTATCACCAGTCGTAGCAAATATTTTCATGGAATCTTTCGAAAACACCGCGCTGGAAACTGCGGATTTAATACCTAAGAGGCTTCGTTATGTAGATGACACATTTATTGTATGGCCACATGGCAAGGATTTACTAAATTTATTTTTGGAACACCTAAACATTTTACGTTCTTCCATTAGCTTCACTATGGAAATCGAAAACAACGGTTCTCTTCCTTTTCCTGACATACTGGTCACTCGTTTATCAAACGGTCGCGTTTCTCATTCCGGTTATCGAAAATCCACCCATACTAATCATTATTTGCCCCATCGGCTGAGTAGCTTACGTCCGGAATTCTTGGCGCGAAGAAAATCCATCACCTTTGTTTTTAATAATTAGAAAAAAAAATCAGAGTAGATGAAAAAAGGAAATAAGGAAAAGGGACAGAATGAGGAAAGAAGACTAGCAGGAACCGACCCACGTGTCAGAGACGGAAACATGATGTAAGCATCATTTCACCGCCTCCTAGTGATACCTCGGACGACTGAATGTTCCAGTCTACCACCTACTAAATTTCTAGAAAAAGACCAATTTGGGTGTAGCAATTTCACAACCGATAAATCTTTCAGACGAGTTGAACAAAATTCGTTTCAACCTCCGCAACAATGGTTACAAATCGCACGACATTGAAACTGTGATTAAAAAACATCTTCACCCTACCCCTCGTCCTTCACAAAATTCAATAATTTCTTCTAAAGCCTTTCTTCCTTATGTACACGGAGTAACAGATCAAATCGGGAAATTATTGGGAAAACACAACATTAAACCCATTTTTTCATCATCCTCAAAGATCCAACAGCTCCTCTCATCTCCCAAAGATAAAATTTCATCCTTTTGTTTTAATGGTGTGTACAGAGTTCCTTGTTCTTGTGGTTCAGTGTACATCGGAGAAACGGGGCGATCATTTAAGACGCGAATATCCAAGCACCAAGGATGTCTTAGGTCTGGTTTATTTTCGCAGTCGGCCATTGTCGAACATTAACATGAGACCGGACATAAGATTCTAGTTGATAATATTTTAATTATATCCAATATTCCCAATTACTATAACAGAAAGATACGTGAGGCCATTGAAATCCAAAAATTCCCCAAAAACATCTACAGAAACGATGGTTACATGCTTTCCTCCATCTGAAAACCAACCATCGCAAATGTTCGAAAGTGATCGTGCAGACGAATGGTGTATAAAGTTTCCCTTTCCCTCTTTCCTGTCAGAAGAGTTTCGCCTCTGGTATGGTGGACATATTGAGTTACCGTGCTCTTCTGTCTAAACTTTCTTATCCTTTGTACCAATTTTCAATTCAGAAGAGTTTCGCCTCTGGTATGGTGGACATACTGAGTTACCGTGCTCTTCTGTCTAAACTTTCTTATCCTTTGTACCAATTTTCAATTCAGAAGAGTTTCGCCTCTGGTATGGTGGACATACTGAGGTACCGTGCTCTGATATTTTGAAATTGGCCTTTTCATTTTTGCATATTGCCTTATATTTCTCTTTTCATTTAATTTTTCTTTTCTTTGTTCCTGAAGAAGCCCCCTACGATGGTGGGCGAAACGTCGAACACTTTTAGTAGTTCTTTGACACGGTCCAATCCCGGAAGAAGTATATCCTGCACTGACTCTGGTCATGGAAGCCTTCGTTATCATATTCTTTTATTGTTATTAGTAAACTTCGTTATCCTGAAAAATGTTTTTTTAGAAAGAAGAAGAATAAGCAGATATTTATTTTTGTTACGGATTTTGTAATGGAAATGCCGAGGCTGCAGTTTGTGAATACCGCAGACGTTATCCAAATAAAAGAGATCCACATGCTCGTGTCTTCATCAAAACACTTTAAAATTTTCGTAAATTTGGTCCACGTGTTCAGAATGAACAAATTAGAAACTGTGTAAATAATCGGAATCGTATTCTTCGTACTTTTGATAATAACCGGAAGTTGAACGCACGCAGAGAAGCTTAGCAATTTTTTTACCAGTGGCTTTTAAATTCGATGGAAGAAAATCCCGAATTTTTGCACAAAATTCTGTGGACACTTGAATCTTCATTTAACAGACGAGAAGTAACAAGTGACCATAACATCCATTTTTGAGCACACGAAAAATTCAGCCACGATCATTTCAAAATGAATTTAACGTGAATGTTTAACTGGGAATTATTGACAATAATGTTTGTGGTCGAGTTTACCTCGAAGGTTAAACTCGGAACTATTTCTTGACTTGCCCATTAATAACCTATATGACTATATCGACGATTTACCCCTTAACCTAATACTCTACCCCATAGTTGTATGGAAATGAGTAGATGAGGAAATTAAATTTCTCGTTATCTCTTGTGATATTTTTTTCCTCATTTTAACTCAGGAATTAATAGTAAAATGCAAACAGTAACATTAAAAGAAATTGTTAATGCTAACGTTAATAACAACATTGTTATTAAAAAGGAACATTAATATTTTTACATGCTATTAACTCGAAAATAGTTTATCTAACGAAAAAATAGCACAATACACTTTTGAGCGACAATTATTATAAAATACAAAAAATTATTGAATCAGTATTTAGAACCAGTTGCGTAGAAGTTTAGATAGAAAAAAGGGTCACCATACCCAGATCTACGCCTGTGAACTTTTATAATAAGGTAATATTAGCCCTTTACGAGATATTTCCTGTCACCAGATATTTTTTTAAATATTACAGTTCATTTGAGAGATATAAAATAAAATCGTTTAAAAAATGAGAATTTAACACCGTGTATCTCAAAAACGGTACGTTTAAGAGGCATTGTTTATATAACAAAGTCACATTATTTTTTGATATTTTATTTTTCTTTAAAGTTCCCGCTATAAATAGTGGACCACCCTGTATATTTAGCGTTTATTAAAACTTTTACCTTTTAATTTAACGAAAAATCATATTGAAACAAAATATAGTTATAAAATTTGAAATTTGATAATAGGAAGCGCTCGCGATAATGAACTATACAGCAGATAAGTGCTCTAGACATTTTCGTAAGCGATAAGTCTTATCTGTACGTCCGTTCTAGAAACCGGAACGGAACCTATAAATAGGCCGTCATCTTTCTCTTAGTCAGTCAATTAACCAGTAAGTTAGTTAGTTGGTTAATTAATCAGTTGGACAGTTAAGTGAACTATAATTGTAGAGATAGCAAATCAGTTTGGAAATAAAATGATTACAATTCACGAAGCTTTTATCTTTAGAACCGATAACACGCAACAATGCGATTTATGGACACACTTAAATACTAAAGTTTTGGATTGTCGAGTGTCAAAATTAGATGCACTTCGAAATTTTTGATATTTTTGTACCAAAAAAAGAATGATTGGTTCATTCAAAACTTCGAATTTAAGGATTTAAATAATAATTAGTGGCTAAATGCAATGTTTTTTTTTGTTCCTAAGCAGTAACTGAAATAAAAAACCTTAATTAAAACTACTAGTTAGAATAGTCATTAATATCACTGCACTCTAAAAGTTTGATATTGAATTTTGGTTAGGTCTAGGCTGTAGTAATGATTTGAATTTTTTTAGAATTTATAGTTAGGGGTACATTTCACCCCGAAGATCCCGCCGTCAGTCGATCAACTTTTTACAGTTGCTTTTCTATATCTTTCTGAATAAAATGCCAAAATCTTATTTGGTTAGGTCTAGGCTGTAGTGATGATTTGAATATTTTTAGAATTTATAGTTAGGGGTACATTTCACCCTGAAGATCCCGCCGTCAGTCGATCAGCTTTCTACAATTAATTTCCTATATTTTCCTGAATATAATGCCAAAATCCTATTTGGTTAGGTCCAAGCTGTAGTTATGATTTGAATTTTTATATAATTCGTATATAGGGGTGCATTTCACCCTGAGGATCCCGGCGTTAGTTGATGAGCTTGTACGAATTGAATTCCCATGTTTTTGAGAACAAAATGTTAAAGTTTTATTTGGTTAGGGCAACGCGTTTGGTATACAGGGTGATTCAGTCATAATGTCATTAATTTTAACAGAAGGTAGAGAAAAATGAGTATGATACGAATCCGCTATTAAAAATATATGTTTATAATACATTTTCGCCGAAAAAAAAATCATTTCAAATCATAATTAAAACCCCTTTTCAGGCTGCCACTGGCGGTCATGTAGCTTCGTATGATACATATACTTATTAAGTATATGGTATGACATATCCAATTTGACCTCTGTCAGCTTGGATGCGACGTTGCCAAAATTTTAAAGTATTGTCGTTATACTGTTAGTGTTGATTGAATCAACGCTGTTAGACATGATAAATAGATTTAAAATCATTTAACATATCTAATGCGAATTGCAGGAATGCATAATAATTATAATAGATAAAAGAATTTAATGTTTGATGTAATACGATCAAAATCCGGGTGGCGGCTGCAGAATGAACTATTCAGTGTTTAAGTAAAAAAGTCATCCAGTGTGCTTTGATTGTCTAATGACTTGTTAGAAGAGGTTATAGCGAACGCAAGCAAGAGCAAGTAACGAAAAACGAAAAGGCAGGCGATTTCTTATTACATATTGTTATCTATGAACTAAAAGTAGTTCAATGGTCACCTGCCATTGTCAACTGTCAATAGTGTCAATTTTTGTGGTTTTGTTTATCATGCTCTGCTTTTCATTACGGAGGTTTCCTACCTGCTTTTTAAACGAATACCGTGGTGAAATAGTTCTGCCGCTGTTTGTTCTTTCTTTACGATGGTTTTCATTTGAAACAAAAAATGTTTGTAGCAGTGGTTCTTATGGAACGATCTCGAACTGATCAAAAGGTGAATGGTGATCGAAAGTGGGTTTATTTCGTGTGAAATTGCATCGAGGACTTGGGGACTAAATGCCATAACTTCTACAGATATTTGCAGAGTGATTTTCTTAATTTTGTTGGAGATTTCCTGCACTTTAAGAAAACTGAGTCTGCTGGAGCACAAGGAAAATGCGCAAACAATGCTGATGCAGGGGCTGAAGCAATAATGGAAAGTTCACCAAGAACATTCATGTGATAAGTTCAGCAGCAACTTAGTATTTTAGTTGCATCTACTTGTACATCCTTGAACACAATTAAAGTCATCTCAGTTGAACACTGGTTTGAATCAATGGGATACATGATTCACAAAATGTGAGAGTAAAAAGCATTATATCCAGAAAAAATAGGACAGATGTACATCGAAATCTGATAGGACCAATCATTTTTCAAGGTAACACATAAATCATAAAATCAAAACAATTTTTAATATATTTTTAAACTAGGTATTGTAAATCTGCAAAGATATCACACTGAAATTCTTCAGTAATTTACCAACTTCAGAATAATGAAATTAGAGAAGGATATTTTCAACAAAATGTGCAACTTTACACTACAGACCAGAAACAACGAAGTTTTTAAGGAACTATTTTGTTCATTGATTACCAGGGCTGTAGAGAGGCAGGTGCAAATTCACAGGGTGCAAGATAAGAATAGGACACAAAAGTGTTTAAGACAATGATGACTTTTTTTTAATTGTCGAAATTATGTTCAGGTGGTAGGTATGAAATTATTGTTTTTTGCGAGGTCTAAATTTAATATCCTTCACAGGGCCCATTGAAAGCCAGGTACAGTATTACTGACTAATGAGTAAAAATAATGAAATTGCTGGCTACACCTAAAACTTAAAATCTTTCGAACACCACATTACAACAAAGCATTAAAGAAGGATTTGTGGAAATTAGCAACAATCAAAATGAACTGAATGAGGTGTCAACATTTGAAGCATTTTTGATCTTTCTAAATGTTAACCTGTTTCCTTCATTTTTATGTTACATTTTATTGTATGAAATAATGTAACCATGTAAAAAGCTGCTTTAAAATAAAATAGAAAACAGATGCAGTTCTTTTTTATGTCTTTTTTATTTATTTATTTTCATTTAATGCTAAGAAAGAGCTTGAAATTAAAAAAAAGCATGAAATTTATCTGTAAAGTGTACATTATGAGAATTAAAAAAAAATGGTTCAAATTTTGGAAAAAACAAACTTGAAAAAGTCAAATTTTTGAAAAACATCGAAATTTTCATAGGAAATGTAAAATTTTCAAAAATTTTGAGATTGCAAAATTTTAAAAAGTTGAAATTTTGCAAAATAATCTGAAATTAAAAAAACAAACATTTTAAGAAATATCTAGATTTGAAAAATGATGGAAATTTTCAAAAAAAGGCGAACATTCTAAAGTAACGCTAATTAAAAAAAATGAAAATCAAAACTTTTAAAAGTCAAAATGTCAAAAAATATCCTAACATGTATAAAAAAATTGTAATTCAAAAAGTTAATTTTTAAAACATCGAAATTTTCAAAAGAAAAATAGAAATCTCTGAAATCGTACTAATTTTCAAAATAAAAATTGAAATTTTGATGAAAACTTCAGAGATTTTCAAAAGAGTCGAAATTTTGAAGAACTAGTGAATTTTTTTTAAAATAGGATTTAATTAAAAAGCCTAAACTTTGACCACAGTAAAAATGTTGATAAAAAGTCGAAATTTTGAAATAAAATCTGAATCTTTAGCAATATTAAAAAAAACCCATTTTTCATGAAAATCCAAATTTAAAAAAAATAAATTTTGAAAAAAGATTTTAACATTTTAGAAGTTAAAAATTTTAAAGTTTGCAAAAAGCAATTTAAAAAAAATAGTTGAAATTTAAAATAATGTGGAAATTATAAAGCATACGCGAACTGTTTAAAAAAGTCAAAATTTCCAAAAATTTCGAAATTATTTTGTAAGATGATTTAAAAAAAGGATTATTGATAGATTGGAAATTTTGAGGAAATATGGAAATTATCAGACAAGTCGAAATTTTTGAAAACATCTAAATTCTGGAAAGTGGCAATTTTCAGGGAAGATTCAAATTTTAAAAAGCTCTCTAAATTTTGAAATATAATTTAGATCTGGAAAAAATAACAGCCTTTCACAAAAAACATATTTTCAAAAAGATTAAAAAAATCAAAATTTTGAATAAAGTGCATTTCGAAGAATATTCCAGACTTTCAAAAGAAGTATAAATGAAAGGTAATATTTGTTTGACCTGTCAAATTCTTCGATTTTTTAAGAATTTTGCTTCTAAATATGAAAAAAATTCAAAGATCTAGAAAAGGTCAAAATGCAAAATTTAAAAATTTGGGAAAGAATTTAAGTTATAGCTTTCCAAAAATTAATCCTATTCTCCCAAATTACTGTTATCTATTTGGGATTTTGGAAGGGCTTGAAACTAGCTTAACCTCTTAGAGTAATTATTCTAACTTTAACTATCGACGTTGCAGACCTGAAATTTGGAAAATTCATTTCACCAGTTTTATTGATTGTAAATTTGGCCCATTTAAAATTTACCCGCTTTTAATTTGGGACGCAATATAACATTAGTAGGAAGGCCCATGTCCCTACTGCTTTCGTAAATTAAAGGAAAGAAATAAATAGAAAACCTGAAACATCTTTTATTTATTTATTTACATTAACTGTGATACCAATAATTAATATTTTATTAATTACAGTATACTCGGATTTTGTTGGGAGAATCTCAGTTAAAATATTGTTATTCCTCGCCTTGATGGTGTACCTGTATTGTCCCAATTTTCCAATGAATCATCGTGTCGTCTCCACATACTCAGCACAATTTAGTGATCTAAAAAAATGGTAAAAAATTTATAGCTCTAAATACATTTTTGTAACATTTTAGTGAAATTTTTGACAAATGTCGACATTTTAAAAGATGGTTTTCTAAAAAGTTGAAATTTTGGAGAATGCTGAAATTTGGGAACAAATGAAATTTTCAAAAAATTTGAAACAAAGGCAGAAAGTTCTAAAAATTGCAAATTTTCAGGAGGAGACTAAAATTTGAAAATTGACAAAATTTTCAAGAAAAGTTTCAATTTTAAGTCAAAAATTTAAAGGCCCAAGTTACTGAAGAAAAGTCGAAATTTTTAAAAATGCCTGAAATGTCGTAGACAGTTACAATTTCCAAAAAAGAATATAACGATTTTGAAATATAGGTCAAAATTTTGAAAAAATTGTTATATTGGAAATGTTGACATTTTCAAAAAATTTAAGAGTTCGGAAAAATTAGCGACATTTTTAAAAACAATTCAAATTATTTTTAAAAGGGCGAAATTTAAAAAAAAATTGAGATATTTTTGGTCAAATCTTCAAAGTTTTTGAAACTTTTAAATATACTGAAGAAATGTCAAAAATAATAGAAAAGTCAAAATTTTCAAAAAAGCCGAAATTTTGAATAGTTAAATTTTCAAAAAAGTTGAACGTTCTTAAAAAAAGTCAACATTTTTGAACGATAATTTTTATAAAAAGCTAAAAATTTTGAAGAAATGCTGAAAAGTAAAATAATAGTCAAAACAAATCGAAATTTTACAAAAACAACAAAATTTTGATCAAAACTAAATATTAAAAAAAATTGTTATTTTAAAAAATAGTCGAAATTTTGCAAAAATGACCCTTTGAAAAAAAAACGAAAAATTTAGAAATAGGCAAAACTTTCAAAAAATTACGACCTATTCGCCAAAATTTTAGGATGAAAACTTTTATGAAAAATTAAAATTTTTGAAAAAAGTCCAAATTTGGCTAAAATTTTAAAATTTTTACAAAAATTCAAAATATTACAAAATATTCAAAAAGTCCAAAAAAAAGACAAAATTTCAAAAAAAATCTAAATTTTCAAAAAAAACGGAAGTTTGCGAAAATTATGAAATTTTGAAAAAAAAACAAAATTTAAAAACAAATTACGCTGTCCCAAAAAAATTTGAAATTTTGAAAAATAGTTGCTGAAATTTTCAGTCCAAATTTTAGGGTTGAAATTTGCAAAAAAATTAGAATTTTGAAAAAAGTCAAGAAATTTGAAAACACGTAAAAAATTTTAAGTATAAATAAAAAAAACTTAAAAAATCTTCAAGTTTTAAAACAAATGTGTTTTGAAATTTGAAAAAATGTTAAAATTATTCAAAATCATTTGAAATTTAATTAAAAAAATGAAAACTTGACAAATAGTTTAAAATTTCCAAACTTGCTCAAAATATTACAAAAATGTCCAAATTGAAAAGAATTCAACTATTTTAACATTTTTAAAGAAAGCCTAAATTTTTAAGGGTGTAAATCATTAAAAAAGTTAAAATTTAAAAAAAATTGACATTTTCAAAACAAATAAAAATTTTCTGAAGAGCAGGAACTTAAAAAATTCAAGTTTTCAAAAAAGTAGATATTTTGAAAAAAGTTGAAATATTTAAGTCTTAAAAAGTTCAAGTTAAAGTCAAAATTTTTAAATAAAATCGAAATTTTTAAGAAACAAACTTTTAAAAAAATGTGATCTTACCAAAACTTTTTTTAGTCAAATTTTAAAAAAATCTGAATTATTCGAAAAGCAAAATTTTAAAAATAGTCGAAATTATCAGAAAGGTCAAAAATTTCAAGGAAGGAAGAATTCTAAGGAAGTCGAAATTTTGAAAAAAGTTACAATTTTTGAAAATTGTTGAAATTTTGTATAAAGTTGAAATTTTGAAAAAAAGTCAAACATTTAAAATAAGTCAAACTTTTTACCTTTTACTCGGTTAAATATTAATTTGATATTGATCAAAAAGTCGAAATTTTGAGAAAAATTAAACCATTTAAAAAACTCGACATTTTTAAAATATTCGAAATTCTAAAGTATTTCAAATTTTAAAAAAAATCGAAATTTTGGTAAAAAAGAAAGTTAAAATTACAAAAATTTAAAAAACAATTGAAATTATCGAAATGAAAAAAATCTATACACGATAAACATTCGCTAGTCAGTATTTAATAATTTTAATTCAATGCGAGTGTTTTTATTGCTGCTGTGAAAAATCTTTACCCTTCATTTGGGCCTACCCAATAAATTTAGATACAGGGCCCGTTCAAGGCACGCTACGCCACTGCTAAACATAGTACCTATAACTTAGAAATTCTAAGAGAAACGTTGACATTGCTAAAAACAAACTCGAATTTTCGTGGAACTGGTCTAAAGTTCCAGAGTAAAGTTAAACTTTCGAAAAAATATTTTAAATGACAGCATGTCGAAATTTGTTAAGCTTAAAATTAAAAATTGAGGTAAAAAGTGAAAAACAAAATCTCAAACTGGGACTTTAAAATAAAATCTAATTCAAACCTAAAATTTCATAAAAAAGGTTTACATTTTGAGATTAAAGTTAAAACCAAAAAAAGAACAGATAATTTATGGCAAAAGCTTTTTTCCCAAATTCTGAAGTAACAAACGCATTGGCTTTTCAAGTTTGCAAATTTGGAAAAAACCAAGAATTGTGATTTCGATGACTTGTATTCAGGCAATTGTAGTAGGTCAATTGTTTTTCGGTGAATTAACCTAGATTCGGAATTTGCTCTCTTTGCTTCAAGAATTTTGCCCTTATGGGAATTAAATTTTGACTTTCACTTGTAATTTCTACTTTCTTTTTAGATTTTTCCTTTCTTTGCTTCTTCTAAATTGCGACTTCGAAATTTCTCATTACTGAAATTTTGATTTTTTTTTTCTTACAGGTTTTAATTGTTTCAAAGTGATGCTCGTAGTAATAAATAATTATTTTTGTCAAAATTTCAACTTTAAACTTTCAGTTTTGGTATTTTTTTCCTAAATGTTAAGACTGAAAATTTAAAACTTTTCCTAAAAATTCTTAATTAGGACTTTCAGTATATTTGATTTACAATTTTTACAACAAAAAAGATAGATATGCATCACTAGGAAAAACTTTTTTTTCTTCACACGGGGAAAAATAAAATAAAATTGTAGTAAAGAAATAAAATAAAAATGTTTTATTTTATAATACCCTGATAACTCAAAAATTTTTAACTTTTTTAAAATCCAAGTTCGTCATGTACATTTTTAGACAAGAATGAGTTCAATTATAACAGTTCTACAAATTAATTGTAGAAAAATAACAATCATTCACCATAACATTCAAGAATATATCTATTTAGCAAAGAGGTTTTTAATGAAACATTGCACAGAAGAAAAAATCACAATAAACAGTATTCTGCCCTGCCAAGCAAAATCATCATCTACATATTTGATAGTTTTGAGTAATTTATGACATTTTTTTGGCAGAACTAATTTGCTTGTTATAAAGAGCCAGTTTACCTTTCATCATAGTTTCCTTTCCCTGCAGAATGTAACGTTCTTTTTGCAACATTCTTCTTTCACAAGGGTTCCTGCAAAGCGAGCAAAATGGGCTAAGCTCTGTCTTACAGTGCATCTTGTAGAAAATCTGGACAATTGCTGAATACTATGTTTCATACATTGAGCAAATCTGCTCTGAAAGCTAAACTGATGGGCAGCATGTACATTTTTGTCTGACCAATGTGTATGTTGGACTGCAAACAAATTATTTATTTCAGTGTAAGATATTTAATACTTAAGTTACAAAACTTCAACAAATTAAATAATCAAAAACATATGTTTCGTAATAGAAGTAGTAAAAAAAAACAATCTACTGTCTTAGTTAATCATTTAGAGAGGTTGAAAAGCTGTTCATATTTACTTACTGCAAAGTAAAGTAAAATACCAGCACTGGTAAAATAACATTCATCTGTCCACAGCACTTTGTCACTTCGTTGATGACTTTAAAACCAGTAAACAAGTTGAAACAATCAAGAAGATTGGAAAAATCGGCTGATTCTAAAGCTTGAACTTTACTTGGGAAATCCTCCAACCGGCTTTCACTGATTCTTGTCCTTGCGTTGTGTTGCTCCAATTCAACTAAATTTATCAGATGCCCTGCTTATTAGATTGTTCGGTTAGTGTCGTAGTATCACAGGCCCGGTATCGCGAACACAAATCGGATCTAGTTGCAGCTGCATCCAGCCGTTCTGTGATGAAAAGGGCTTAAAACTTAACCTCCAAATTGATGTAATTAATTTGACAGATGAAAGTAGGAAATATGACAACGTCGCTTTTGTTATTCAACGTTCGAACTGAGTGCCTCCCGGTTAAATAATCTACTGGTCCAGTGGCGTGGCGCAAAGGCAATTTTAAGGGTAATTGCTCCGATTCTTAAAAGTTGAATAAAAAAATTATTTTTTCGATTTTCTGTCTTTACTAAGCCTCCCGAATGCGTGGTTAAAATTAATGACATTATGACTGAATCACCCTGTATATGAATTTTTATATAATTTAGAGATATTTACTTTAATGCAATGGTCGCCTAACGCTGCTAATATTTTGGCCGCTACGACGGATTATTTTCTGCCTGCATGCTAGTTGCCGGCCGGCAAATCATATCGCGATACCCGCACGCCCACGGACGTTCGGTTAACCTCGTAAAAGTGGCTGCTGGGTTTTGGCCGCTGTCTTCACACCGGTCTGAGGCACCGCCGCATTAATCGTAAATGTTTCGGATGCGATGCCATCGACGGCGATTAACAAATGGCTGAGGAAAATCAGTTTTTACAGATATTCTTTTGCATTTGATTTATTCAATATAATCCCAACAGATATATTCTAAAATATACTTCCTGATTGATATAATAATACTTTTTTATAAACATAACCAACATAGATTAACTTGATTATTTTTAAATATTCACAGTACAGTTACCCAACAACAATATTATCTATATCATTTTCATAAAGTAACATTTTGTACAGCTTTGCTTTTGCTTGTACTCAAGATAGATATAATCTTCTGGTTCCCACCATACTTTCAGATTTTGTTGCCTTGACCACGATACCAAAAGTTGGAAAAAAACCACAAGCAAAAGAAGAAAATGGACTCAATTTCTAAAATATTTGCAGAAGTATGTAGTATACAAAACCAGATGTGGAAAAAAGGACAACCGCGAGGGTGTTCCCAAGTAGTTTTTAAATTAAAAGATCAAGATGATTATTCAGTGGATTCTTCTTCATCAATAATCGCATTTTTGTCCCCAGTTGAGGCTTTTCGCTTTGTCAGGACTCCTTTAATGACGGTTTTCGTTGTGGCCCCCCATTTTTCCTTGACGGCTTCGGATGATGTCATGAGAATGGAATAAGTGGAATTTCCCTCGCTTTCTTTGCTGTGGTGTATTCCATACAGAAAATACACCAACATACCTAAAAATTACTACTTGGATCTTCCGTATTTGTTAAATAATAAGCACACTAACCAATAATCATCCAAACGAAAAATCTCAACCAAGTTAATATGTTCAAATGCACCATGAATTCCAAATTGCAAATGATGCTCAACGCTGGTATAAAAGGCACCATGGGCACCTTAAATCTCAGAAGAGTTGTGTTTTGGTGGTGGGCCACAATAACTAGTATGCCTAATTAAATCAAAATATAAATAATTAACAAAATCTTAACAACTGCGGCATTATTTAAGAAGGAAGATTTTATGAGATTGCCACACTAATTTAATTACTTTTTTCAACAATTAATAATAACGTGGGATTCGGTTGTTTTAGTTTAACTAATGGGTTTGTTATTGTTATTAGTTTCTTCTTCTTAATTTCCATGACTAGGAAAAAGATAGCGATTGTTGATTGCCGAGGAAATAAGTTTTTCTTTAATAACAAATAAGCGGATCACGAAAGACGAATGACGTGAGAATATAGCGTAGACGTCGCTTTTTGAGGCACCCTTTACATTTGTACATTCACAAATAAGTGTGTGAATAAAGAATTACTCGAATACTTGCTACGTTTAATTTCTTTTAATATAAACAATCCTACAATAATGTATTTTTCGAAACGACTCAAGTTTTAACTCAAAATATTGAGAACGATTTGCATTCATTTCTCAAAATTTTGCGTCTACACTTCCAATTATTCCTATTCTTATTTTCTAAATTAAACTATTGTTACGGGCTTATCGGTTCGAATTGATTACACGTGATGGATTATTCCCACTTTATTACTGAATCAACTCGGCACACTTCAACTGAACAGTAACTCACTACTTATTTACTAATTGCTAACCCACTAACTACCCTGACTTCTAACTGACTGACTCGAGGGAAAGTTGACTGCCTTTTATAGTTTTGGCCCCCGGCTTCTAGAACTTTTCGGCAGATAAGGCTTATCGTTTGCCGAAATTTCGGGAACGCTTATCTGCCGTTTGCTTCGTTATCGCGGTCGCTTTCCCCTTATCAGATCCTTCTAGAAACTTTTCTTATCTACTAAATTCTACAATTCTATTCTAAATTCTATTCCATCTATTTACATTGCGTTACTCTATAATATCGGAGTGACCGAGCTTCCCTCAAGGTTTTTATCTTTGTAAAATCTTGTTTTTTTTCTGTTTCGCAAACCTATACTTCCAATTTTTCGCGTTAATTTTACATACTTCTTTAAGCTCGCATAAAGGCATCCCCAAAGCCCTGTTCCGAACGAATTCTTTTTTAATAGAACCTTGTTTTTCGGTTTTGCAATTTTTACCTATAAATGGCGATTTTTCGCGCTAATTTTCCGTTTGAATTCTCATATCAAATGCAAGAGAGCAAAAAGAGCCGTTTTCGAGGTACACAACGTCAAATGTCAGCGCCATCTCTGTGCCAGTATCTTAATATCCAATGCAAGTACCGCTTATATTTACGAGATGACAATAAAAAAACAAAAAAATTTTCTGTGACATCCTATTTTTACTGAAAAGACACCAATTTCAATTGACATTAAACGTAAAAACTCGCCCAAAAAGATAATTTCATCCAAATCGTTAGAGCCGTTTCCGAAATACCAAATACATATTTATATACAAGAATTGCTCGCTTAAGTATACAAGATTATTGACTTTTTGTTGAGATTTCGATTCTTTTAAGAAACTTTGACTTTTCTAGCAATTTCGGCTTGTTTCGCTTGACCTGTCGAAATTTCGACTGGGTTTCGAAATTTTGCCATTTATCAATTTTGAGTTTAACATTTTTGTGTTGATTCCGAATTTTAAGCTTGTTGTCGGCATCAGCTGCGCGGCTAATAGCTGTTCTGCTGTTCCTGGTGTCCCTGGTGTTTCTTTTTTAAATCGCAAACTTCTTTCTGGAGAGGGTTTTTTTTTAAATTTTAACTTTCCCCAGAATTTCACGTTTACACCTCAATTTTCATTCTTTTCCACTCTTGTCTACATTTCGAGCTTGTCTTTTGGACGTTTTTACCGGCCTTAGAGCTCGAAAATTTGGGAATTTATTATATAAACATCGAACTTTTTTTTCGAAATTCCAACTTTCCGAAATTTGTGTTCTTTTTTAAGTTTCTAGTTTATTTTTAAAGTTTAGACCTTTTTCTCGAAATTCTAATTTAAATTTTTACTTTTTGCCTTAAAAATCCTTTTCGAAGTTCGACGATTTTAATTGGGAATTTCATAATGCCCAACACTTCGGTTTTGTATCGACGGTTTAAGTTAATTTTTTTTCGAAATTGCGACAACTCAAAATTTTGATTTATTTTAGGAACGCTGTCTTTTTTGGAATTTGCACTTAAGCTTCAAAATTTTGACCTATTTTATCGGAATTAATAAGTTTCAATCCAAAATTTTTTGGGGTGGATGACTCAAAGGGTTTAGTCAATGTCAAACCAAGTTAGAATTAAAAAGAGTTTAAATTCTAACTTGGTTTGACATTCCCTTGATGAAAAATAAAAATTTCAAGTTTCCTAGGAATTTTAAAAACATACTTCGACACTAATCTAGTAATTACATTTTTTTGTGTGTAAATCCTGCGTGTTAACATAAAAATTGAGGTGTTTTCTCCGACTTAAAATTCGAAATTTTGATGTCGTTTCAAAATTTCAACTCTACCTCGAGCATCGACTGATTCTGTCGAAAAGAATCTTACTTTATGTCAATTTTATGGTTCTTTTTTAAACTTCGACTTATTTCTCAAACTCCAACTTTTCATTTTGAGGCTGAAATTTATTTTTTTCCCAAAATTTTAACTTTAAAATTAAAAATTCCACTTTTTTAGAGGTTTAGGCTTCAGAATTTCGACATAAGTCTCAGGAGATAAGTCGCCTGTCGCCTCTCGAAATAAATCTTCCTTTGTATAAATTTTATCGTTTTTTTTTTCAAACTTCGACTTCTCTGACTCAAACTTTTCATTTCTGATTAATTTTTTCCCAAAATTTCAACTTTATACTTGAAATTTCCATTATCAAATTCCGAGAAATTTCGATACCTTTTATCAAAATCTTCAAACATTTCGAGCTTGTCTAGATACTTGGGCTTTTTTTTCGAAATTTAAATTTCAAACTCAAAAATCGTGGGGCTTACTTCACAAACTTCGAAAGTTTTTTTGGAAAGTTCTACTTTAATCTCGAAAATTCGATTTCTCTTTCAAACGTTTTAGTTTCTCTTCACAATTTTGACCATTTTGTCAAAATTGTGAAGAGTTTTGACGATTTTGTCGAAATTTTAAGTTACACTTTCAAACTATTTTGCCTAAAGTGTCAACTCAAAATTTTGATTTTTTCTTAAAATGTTTTTTTTTAATTTGTAATTTTGTCTCGAGATGTCAACTTATTTCGCCAGAATTTCAAGAAATGGTTTTGTTATAGCTTTAATTTTTTTATTTCCAATCAAAATTACGCCTTCTCTTGATTTTTATTTTACGAAATTTCTCCTTTTTGATTTTTTATTGGAACATTGATTTTTTTTTTTAATTTTGAAATTTACTTTAGATTTGAAGTTTAATACTTCTTAAATTCAGAGTGGTTTCTAGATTTCGAGGCTTTTTCCCAATATTTAACTCTTCATCCCAACATTTCGAGCTCGTTTACATACTTGGGCGTGTTTTCGAAATTTAGATTTCAAGCTCAAAAATTTGAGAATTACTTTATAGACTCCGAAAGTTTTTTCGAAAATTTTACTTTAATTATTCTTCATTTTAAACTCCTATTCAACTTTAATCTCAAAAATTCGACTTCTCGTTCAAAATTTGCAGTTTCTTTTCACAATTTTGAAACTGTGAATTTTTTTCTAAATTTCAAACGTAATGTTTCTTAAATTCAGAGCGTTTTCAAAATTTTGAGGCTGAAATTTATTTTTTTCTCAAAATTTATATCTTCATCGCAGCATTTCGACGTTGTCTAAGTATTTGGACGTTTTTTCGAAATTCAGACTTCAATAATTCAAAAATTTAAGGATTTACTTCACAGATATCTAAAGTTTTTTGAAATTTCAACTCTTATCTCAAAACTTCGACTTCTCGTTCAAAATTTGCAGTTTCTCTTCAGAATTTTGAAACTGTGAATTTTTTTCTAAATTTCAAACGTAATGTTTCTTAAATTCAGAGTGTTTTCCAAATTTTGGGGCTGAAATTTATTTTTTTCTCAAAATTTAAATCTTCATCGCAGTATTTCGACGTTGTCTAAGTATTTGGACGTTTTTTCGAAATTCAGACTTCAATAATTCGAAAATTTAAGGATTTACTTTACAGATATCGAAAGTTTTTTGAAATTTCAACTCTAATCTCAAAACTTCGACATCTCGTTCAAAATTTGTAGTTTCTTTTCAGAATTTTGAAATTGTGAAGTTTTTTCTAAATTTCAAGCGTAATGTTTCTTAAATTCAGAGTGTTTTCAAAATTTTGAGGCTGAAATTTATTTTTTTCCCAAAATTTTAACTTTAAAATTAAAAATTCCACTTTTTTAGAGGTTTAGGCTTCAGAATTTCGACATAAGTCTCAGGAGATAAGTCGCCTGTCGCCTCTCGAAATAAATCTTCCTTTGTATAAATTTTATCGTTTTTTTTTCAAACTTCGACTTCTCTGACTCAAACTTTTCATTTCTGATTAATTTTTTCCCAAAATTTCAACTTTACACTTGAAATTTCCATTTTTTTAGAGGTTTTGGCTTCAGAATTTCGACATTAGTCTCAAAAGAAGATGAGTCATTTCTCGAAAGAAATCTTTCTTTGTATAAATTTTATGGTTCTTTTTTTCAAACTTCGACTTACTTCTCACACTCAAACCTTTCATTTTTTCCCAGTGTTAACTTTAAACTTGAAAATTCCACTTTTTTAGAGGTTTTGGCTTCAAAATTTCGACATAAGTCTCAGAAGGAGATAAGTCGCCTCTCGAAGAAATCCTTTGCATAAATTTTATGTTTTTTTTTCAAACTTCGACTTACTTCTCAAACTCAAACTTTTCATTTTTGATTAATTTTTTTCTCAAAATTTGAACTTTACACTTAAAATTTCCACTTTTTTACAGGTTTTGGCCTCAGAATTTTGACATTAGTCTCAAAAGAAGATGAGTCGTTTCTCGAAAGAAATCTTTCTTTGTATAAATTTTATGGTTTTTTTTTCAAACTTCGACTTACTTCTCAAACTCAAACCTTTCATTTTTATTTAATTTTTTACCAAAGTGTTAATTTTACACTTGAAATTTCCACCTTTTTAGAGGTTTTGGCTTCCGAATTTTGACATTAGTCTCAAAAGAAGATGAGTCGTTTCTTGAAAGAAATCTTTCTTTGTATAAATTTTATGGTTTTTTTTCAAACTTCGACTTACTTCTCAAACTCAAACTTTTCATTTTTGATTAATTTTTTCCCCAAAATTTCAACTTTACACTTGAAATTTCCATTTTTTTAGAGGTTTTGGCTTCAGAATTTCGACATTAGTATCAAAAAAAGATGAGTCGTTTCTCGAAAGAAATCTTTCTTTGTATAAATTTTATGGTTTTTTTTTTTCAAACTTCGACTTACTTCTCAAACTCAAACTTTTCATTTTTGATTGATTTTTTTCCCAAAATTTCAACTTTACACGTAAAATTTTTACTTTTTAAGAGGTTTTGGTTTCAGAATTTCGACATTAGTCGCAAAAGATGGGTCATTTCTAGCAAGAAATTTTATGGTTTTTTTTTCAAACTTTCGAGTTACTTCTCTAACTCAAACTTTTCATTTTTATTTAATTTTTTCCCAAAATTTTAACTTTACACTTAACATTTCCACTTTTGTAGAGGTTTTGGCTTCAGAATTTCGACATAAATCTCAAAAGGAGATCAGTCTTCTCTCGAAAGAAATCTTTCTTTGTATAAATTTTATGATTTAATTTCAAACTTGGATGTATTTTTGACACTCCAACTTTTCATTTTTATTTATTTATTTTTTCCCACAATTTCAATTTGAAATTCCCACTTTTTCAGAGCTTTTGAATTCAGTATTTCGACATAAACCTCGAAAAGAGCGCAGTCAACTCAAAAACTTGCCGAATTTTTTGGCAAAACAGTCTATCTTGGAATTTTGAGAAAAAAAAGGCGAAAGAGACAGGAAAGTCGAATTTTCGAGGTTACAGTTGAAATTTCGAAAAACTTTCGATATCTGTGAAGTAAATCCTCAAATTTATCGAATTATTGAAATCTGAATTTCGAAACAACGTCCAAATACTTAGACAACGTCGAAATGCTGGGATGACGATTAAAATTTTGAAAAAAAAAATAATAAACTTCAGCCTTAAAATTCTGAAAACACTCTGAATTTACGAAACATTACGTTTGAAATTTAGAAAAAAATTCAATTTTACACTGGAAATTTCCACTTTTTTAAAGGATTTGGCTTCAGAATTTCGACATAAGTCTCAAAAGGAGATGAGTCGTCTCTCGAAAGAAATCTTTCTTTGTAATAAATTTTATGGTTTATTCTCAAACTTGAAACTCAAACTTTTTATTTTTATTTATTTATTTCTTCCCAAGATTTAAACTTGAAATTTCCACTTTTTCAGAGCTTTTGAATTCAGTACTTCGACATAAACCTCAAATAGAGCGCAGTCAACTCAAAAACTCAGATATTTTTTTAGAAATTTCGACTTTGAATTCGAATTTGAATCTCTGATCTTCGAAAAAAAGCAATAATAAAAAGTTCTCGAACTTTCGAGACAAAAGTCAATATTTCGCAATTAAAGTCGAAATCTTAAAAAAAACTTCGAATTTAAAGTTGAAATTAAAAAAAAAAAACAATTTTCGAGGTTCGTGTACTACATACTTCTGCGACTAACTTTGAAATTTTGATTCTCAATACGTGTCTCTAAAAGGATGGAAATTTCAGTCTAAAATTAAAATTCTAGAAAAAAAATTCAATAAAAACCAAAAATTTGGGTCCAGAGAATGTTCGAAATTTGAAACGAAACTATGATTTCATATAAGAAAAAATTCTCGCGAGAGAACAAGTTGACATTCAAGGTAGAGTTGGAATTTCGAAACAAACTCAAAATTTTGAAAAAAATTCGAAATTTTGAGTTTTACGTCAAAATTGGGGGAAAACCCTTTCGGGTTTACACCCAAAATTTACATAAAAAAATCGTGATTTCAAAATTAATATCAAAGTTTTGGATTTTTTTTAATGCAGGTAAACTCGAAGAAAATTTGAAAAACAAGTAGAATCTGGAAAAAATTCGGGCATAAGCTCGCGTATAAACTAGAAGAAAATTCGCGTATAAACTCGAAATTTGCAAAAAAAAGTCAAAATTTCGAATTGAAATAAAAAAATCTAAATCTACAAGGAGACATTTCTTGAAATTCCGAGATAATATGTTAAAATTTCGAGAGTGAAATGCAAATTTAAAAAATCAATATTTTCAGAAGAAACCAACATTTTGTGTTGCCTGAATTTTTTGGCCAAACAGTTTATTTTGGAATTTTAAGAAAAAAAAGGCGAAAGAAACTGGAAAGTCGAATTTTCGAGGTTAGAGTTGAAATTTCGAAAAACTTTCGATATCTGTGACGTAAATCCTCAAATTTTCGAATTATTGAAAACTGAGTTTCGAAACAATGTCCAAATACTGAGACAACGTCGAAATGCTGGGATGAAGATTCAAATTTTGATAAAAAAATAAATTTCAGCCTTAAAATTTTGAAAACACTGAATTTAAGAAACATTACGTTTGAAATTTAGAAAAAACTTTACAATTTCAAAATTGTGAAAAGAAACTGCAAATTTTGAACGAGAAGTCGAATTTTTGAGATTAGAATTGAAATTTCAAAAAACTTTCGATATCTGTGAAGTATATTATTAAATTTTCGAATTATTGAAGTCTGAATTTCGAAAAAAAGTCCAAATACTTAGACAACGTCAAAATGCTGGGATGACGATTTAAATTTTGAGAAAAAAATAAACATCAGCCTCAAAATTCTGAAAACGCTCTGAATTTAAGAAACATTACGTTTGAAATTTAGAAAAAACTTCACAATTTCAAAATTCTGAAAAGAAACTGCAAATTTTGAACAAGAAGTCGAAGTTTTGATATTAGAGTTGAAATTTCAAAAAACTTTCGATATCTGTAAAGTAAATCATTAAATTTTCGAATTATTGAAGTCTGCATTTCGGAAAAACGTCCAAATACTTGGACAACGTCGAAATGCTGCGATGAAGGTTTAAATTTTGAGAAAAAAATAAATTTCAGCCTTCAAATTTTGAAAACATTCTAAATTTAAGAAACATTACGTTTGAAATATAGAAAAAACTTCACACTTTCAAAATTCAGAAAAGAAACTGCAAATTTTGAACGAGATGTCGAAGTTTTGAGATAAGAGTTGAAATTTCAAAAAACTTTCGATATCTGTGAAGTAAATTCTTAAATTTTCGAATTATTGAAGTCTGAATTTCGAAAAAACGTCCAAATACTTAGACAACGTCGAAGTGCTGGGATGACGATTTAAATTTTGAAAAAAAAATAAACTTCAGCCTCAAAATTCTGAAAACACTCTGAATTTACGAAACATTACGTTTGAAATTTAGAAAAAACTTCACAATTTCAAAATTGTGAAAAGAAACTGCAAATTTTGAACAAGAAGTCGAAGTTTTGATATTAGAGTTGAAATTTCAAAAAACTTTCGATATCTGTAAAGTAAATCATTAAATTTTCGAATTATTGAAGTCTGCATTTCGGAAAAACGTCCAAATATTTGGACAACGTCGAAATGCTGCGATGAAGGTTTAAATTTTGAGAAAAAAATAAATTTCAGCCTTAATATTTTGAAAACATTCTAAATTTAAGAAATATTACGTTTGAAATATAGAAAAAACTTCACAATTTCAAAATTCTGAAAAGAAACTTCAAATTTTGAACGAGAAGTCGAAGTTTTGAGATAAGAGTTGAAATTTCAAAAAGCTTTCGATATCTGTGAAATCGATCCTTAAATTTTCGAATTATTGAAGTCTGAATTTCATAAAAACGTCCAAATACTTAGACAACGTCGAAATACTGCGATGAAGATTTAAATTTTGAGAAAAAAATAAATTTCAGCCTCAAAATTTTGAAAACGCTCTGAATTTAAGAAACATTACGTTTGAAATTTAGAAAAAACTTCACAATTTCAAAATTCTAAAAAGAAACTGCAAATTTTGAACAAGAAGTCGAAGTTTTGATATTAGAGTTGAAATTTTAAAAAACTTTCGATATCGGTAAAGTAAATCCTTAAATTTTTGAATAATTGAGGTCTGAATTTCGAAAAAACGTCCAAATACTTAGACAACGTCGAAATGCTGCGATGAAGATTTAAATTTTAAGAAAAAAAGAAATTTCAGCCTCAAAATTCTGAAAACGCTCTGAATTTAAGAAACATTACGTTTGAAATTTAGAAAAAACTTTACAATTTCAAAATGGTGGAAAGAAACTGCAAATTTTGAACGAGAAGTCGAATTTTTGAGATTAGAATTGAAATTTCGAAAAACTTTCGATATCTGTGAAGTAAATCCTTAAATTTTCGAATTATTGAAGTCTGAATTTCGAATACAACGTCCAAATACTTAGACAACGTCGAGATGCTGGGATGACGATTTAAATTTTGAGAAAAAAATAAACTTCAGCCTCAAAATTCTGAAAACACTCTAAATTTAAGAAATATTACGTTTGAAATTTAGAAAAAACTTCACAATTTCAAAATTCTGAAAAGAAACTGCAAATTTTGATCGAGAAGTCGAAGTTTTGAGATTAGAGTTGAAATTTCAAAACACTTTCGATATCTGAGAAGTAAATCCTTAAATTTTTGAATTATTGAAGTCTGAATTTCGAAAAAACGTCCAAATACTTAGACAACGTCGAAATATTGCGATGAAGATTTAAATTTAGAGAAAAAAATAAATTTTAGCCCCAAAATTTTGAAAACACTCTGAATTTAAGAAACATTATGTTTTAAATTTAGAAAAAATTTCACAGTTTCAAAATTGTGAAAAAAACTGCAAATTTTGAACGAGAAGTCGAAGTTTTGAGATTAGAGTTGAAATTTCAAAAAACTTTCGATATCTGTGAAGTAAATCCTTAAATTTTCGAATTATCGAGGTCTGGATTTCGAAAAAACGTCCAAATACTTAGACAACGTCGAAATACTGCGATGAAGATTTAAATTTTGAGAAAAAAATAAATTTCAGCCCCAAAATTTTGAAAACACTCTGAATTTAAGAAACATTACGTTTGAAATTTAGAAAAAAATTCACACTTTCAAAATTCTGAAGAGAAACTGCAAATTTTGAACGAGATGTCGAAGTTTTGAGATAAGAGTTGAAATTTCAAAAAACTTTCGATATCTGTGAAGTAAATCCTTAAATTTTTGAATTATTGAAGTCTGAATTTCGAAAAAACGTCCAAATACTTAGACAACGTCGAAATGCTGCGATGAAGATTTAAATTTTGAGAAAAAAATAAATTTCAGCCTCAAAATTTTGAAAACACTCTGAATTTAAGAAACATTACGCTTGAAATTTAGAAAAAACTTCACAATTTCAAAATGGTGGAAAGAAACTGCAAATTTTGAACAAGAAGTCGAATATTTGAGCTTAGAATTGAAATTTCAAAAAACTTTCCATATCTTTGAAGTAAATCCTTAAATTTTCGAATTATTGAGGTCTGAATTTCGAAAAAACGTTCAAATACTTAGACAACGTCGAAATGCTGCGATAAAGATTTAAATTTTGAGAAAAAGAGAAATTTCAGCCTCAAAATTCTGAAAACGCTCTGAATTTAAGAAACATTACGTTTGAAATTTAGAAAAAAATTCACAGTTTCAAAATTCTGAAAAGAAACTGCAAAATTTGAACGAAAAGTCAAATTTTTGAGATTAAAGTTGAATAGGAGTTTAAAATGAAGAATAATTAAAGTTAAATTTTCGAAAAAACTTTCGGAGTCTATAAAGTAATTCCCAAATTTTTGAGCTTGAAATCTAAATTTCGAAAACACGCCCAAGTATGTAAACGAGCTCGAAATGTTGGGATGAAGAGTTAAATATTGGGAAAAAGCCTCGAAATCTAGAAACCACTCTGAATTTAAGAAGTATTAAGCTTCAAATCTAAAGTAAATTTCAAAATTAAAAAAAAATCAATGTTCCAATAAAAAATCAAAAAGGAGAAATTTCGTAAAATAAAAATCAAGAGAAGGCGTAATTTTGATTGGAAATAAAAAAATTAAAGCTATAACAAAACCATTTCTTGAAATTCTGACGAAATAAGTTGACATCTCGAGACTAAATTACAAATTAAAAAAAAAGTGGACATTTTAAGAAAAAAATCAAAATTTTGAGTTGACACTTTAGGCAAAATAGTTTGAAAGTGTAACTTAAAATTTCGACAAAATGGTCAAAATTCTTCACAATTTTGACAAAATGGTTAAAATTGTGAAGAGAAACTAAAACGTTTGAAAGAGAAATCGAATTTTCGAGATTAAAGTAGAACTTTCCAAAAAAACTTTCGAAGCTTGTGACGTAAGCCCCACGATTTTTGGGTTTGAAATTTAAATTTGGAAAAAAAAGCCCAAGTATCTAGACAAGCTCGAAATGTTTGAAGATTTTGATAAAAGGTATCGAAATTTCTCGGAATTTGATAAGCTGGAAATTTAGAAAAAACTGCAAAATTTCGAAAAAAATTAAAATTCCAATAATAAGTCAACAAGAGAATAAATTCTTTCGCAAAATGAAAATCGAGGCTATTTTGAAAATTTCGAATTAAAATAAAAAAATCTAAACCTATAAATAAACAGTTTTTCCGACAAAATAAGTTGACATTTCGAGACCCAATTTCAATTAAGAAAAAGTCACAATTTTTAGAAAAAACCAAAATTTAGGAAAAACAATTTGAAAGTTTAACTTGCAATTTTAAGAAAAAGGCAGAAACGATGAGAATAAATTTCAAGCTTTCAAAAATAAGTCGAATTTTCCAAATTAAATTTGAAATTTCGAAAAAACTTTCCGAGATTTTTTAAAATTTTCTAGTTTGAAGTCTACATTTAAAAAAAACGTCAAAGCGTATAGCTCGAGTGGTAGGATAAAAAGAAATCTCAATAAAATGAATTAAATTTTTAAAAATTTCAAATTTTCTAAGATATGTTATTTTAGAAAAGCCTGGACATTTTTATATTGAATTTGAATCTGAAAAAAGCGACTTTTTTCTTTTGAAAAATATCTGTATTCGAAACCTTCAGAAGCAACTCCATTTGTAAATAAATATTTTTTATTAAACTTCGGTAAACTTCGAAATATTTTTGATTTTACTAGATGAAATTTAAAAATTCAAATTTAAACTTAAAATTCAAAAATTCAAAATTTTGGTCCTTGGTTATCCTCAAAATTGAAACTATAAATATTGTCAAAATTTCAACAAAGATTTGTATTTCAGTTTCAAAAATTCTAAGTCAGGATTCCAAAAAGAAAATTGATTAGTCGTTCAGAAAAAATAATTAATAAATATACTGAAATAATTTTTTTTTTGATGCAATGGACTGGTCCTTGGTTATCTTCAAAAATTGAAATACGAATCTTGTCCAGAGCAACCTTTGTCGTGTTTTTTCATCTTTCTTGGTTTCAGGGCAACAAGATTTATATTTCAATTACTCAAATAAAAGCCAAATTTTGAATTTTCGTTGATATTTATATATTTTGTTTGAAAAAGGTCAAAAGAAAATTCCGAAATTTTGAAAAAATACTATTTCCTTTTAATTTCGAGTTAATATCGAATTTTTTATTTATTATATCCTATAAGAAAATTTGAAATTAGTTTGAAAGTCCAAATGAGAATGTCAACATTTTAACAAAAAAGTCTATTATTCTAAAAATGTATATTTTTTGCAAAAACCCTAAATGCTTTGCTGTCGATCCTATATGATTGTAAAAAAAAATGTTGTGTTTAGTATCAGAAATCCAAAAATCCAAATTAAGAAATGTATTGTGCTAGAACTAACTGATTTCATTTTGTGATTAAATAATGCCACAATGTACACGTAAAGGTAATTCTTAGAACATTTAGACTTACAGCTTGCCATGATCAAAATGAAGAAGATGGCCAAAATAACAGTCCACCATATTCCATCTTGAAAGTCTCTGGATGACATTTGCAGCATAACGCAAAGTGCCCCACTGAACAGGGTGTAAATAAAAACAGCCCCCGTAACGACCGAACCTGGTTCACATCGACCAAATAAAGGCGCCAACCAACTGTACTGGACCCGAAGGGTTCCGGTCAAATTGATGATTTCACTGGCAGGAGTAGTTAGTTCCGAAGTCGAAACAGAGACTTCCGAACCAGGAGTAGAAGCGATTTTGGCAGTCGATTCAAAATGTGGGCCTATAGCGCAGAATAATAACAGAAGCGCTCACTATAGTATAAGCTAGAAGGGTACCAATCGACATAAACTCGACGAGTTTCTCAAGATCAAACAAGAGCGCTATTACCGAGGTGAACAAACCTGATATGATGAGATTGCTTAAGGGTAGTTGCGTTTTGGTGTTGACATCCCCCAGAAAACTAAACAGTAAGCCATCTTGGGCCATAGCATACATACACCGCGGCAATGAAAACAGAGAACCGAACAGAGTGGTGGTCATCCCACAAATGGCACCAAGAGAGACGACGTATTTGACCCAATGCATACCCACGTGGGCAAAAGCTTCAGGAAGCGCCGCATTCGGATTAATATTGTAATAGGGCACCAAAAGGGTCAAAGCTGCTGAAACCAAAACGTATCCGAGGGTAACAATCCCCATGGAGACCACTGTGGCTATCGGTATCGAAAACGATGGGTTCTTAGCTTCTTCGCCCGAAGTGGCGATGCTATCAAAACCAACGTAAGCGTAAAAGCAGGTGGCGGCACCAGCGATGACACCGCCAAAACCATAAGGGAGGAAACCTCCCTTATGATCGGTCCAGTTGCTTTCGTCCGCGTAGTAGAAACCAACGACGATCACTAGACCCATGACGACCAAATTGATCACAGTGAGGAAGCTATTTATCATAGCGGAAGCTTTGACTCCAATCCCCAGGAGAAATGCGTAGACTAGACAAACTAAAAAGGCTAAGAAGTCTGGATATCGGCCTAGTAGTTGTTCGTGGAGTTCCCCAGTTATCGAAACGGTGGTGTTGCTGATGATTCCATTGAAGAGGGAATCCACGTAGCCGCTCCAGGCTCTCGCAACTGAGGCGGCACCTAAAACAGAAAATAGTTTAAGGTTATAGACAAAGCGAAGCAGCACCAAGTCAAAAACATGATTGTATCGCTGACGGTTTTATCGAGTTTAAATATCCACCCCACAGTCCCGATTTGTCCCCCTCTAACTAATAATCTCCTAAAACTGAATCATATTCCCAGGAGAAGAGTTTTTCTTCAGATGATCAATGGAAAGATGGCGTAGAAAGCTGCGGGAAATCAATGGACATTTAAATATCCACACCATAGTCCCCCCTCTGACTAATAATCTCCTAAAACTGTCTAATATTCCCAGGAGAGGAGCTCTTCTTCAGATGATTAATGGAAAGATGGCGTGGAAAGCTGTGGGAAATCAATGGAAATTTAAATATCCATACCATAGTCCCCCTCTGACTAATAATCTCCTAAAACTGACTAATATTCCCAGGAGAGGAGCTCTTCTTCAGATGATCAATGGAAAGATGGCGTGGAAAGCTGCGGGAAATCAATGGAAATTTAAATATCCACACCATAGTCCCCATCTGGCTAATAATCTCCCAAAACTGACTAATATTCCCAGAAGAGGAGCTCTTCTTCAGATGATCAATGGAAAGATGGCGTGGAAAGCTGCGGGAAATCAATGGAAATTTAAATATCCACACCATAGTCCTCCTCTGACTAATAATCTCCTAAAACTGACTAATATTCCCAGGAGAGGAGCTCTTCTTCAGATGATCAATGTAAAGATGGCGTGGAAAGCTGCGGGAAATCAATGGAAATTTAAATATCCACACCATAGTCCCCCTCTGACTAATATTCTCCTAAAACTGACTAATATTCCCAGGAGAGGAGCTCTTCTTCAGATGATCAATGTAAAGATGACGTGGAAAGCTGTAGGAAATCAATGGAAATTTAAATATCCACACCATAGTCCCCCTCTGACTAATAATCTCCTAAAACTGACTAATATTCCCAGGAGAGGTGCTCTTCTTCAGCTGATCAATGGAAAGATGGCGTGAAGGTCTATTTCAAAAAGGTGCGGGAAATCAATGGAAATTTAAATATCCACACCATAGTCCCCCTCTGACTAATAATCTCCTAAAACTGACTAATATTCCCAGGAGAGGAGCTCTTCTTCAGATGATCAATGGAAAGATGGCGTGGAAAGCTGCGGGAAATCAATGGAAATTTAAATATCCACACCACAGTCCCCCTCTGACTAATAATCTCCTAAAACTGACTAATATTCCCAGAAGAGGAGCTCTTCTTCAGATGATCAATGGAAAGATGGCGTGGAAAGCTGCGGGAAATCAATGGAAATTTAAATATCCACACCATAGTCCCCCTCTGACTAATAATCTCCTAAAACTGACTAATATTCCCAGGAGAGGAGCTCTTCTTCAGATGATCAATGTAAAGATGGCGTGGAAAGCTGCGGGAAATCAATGGAAATTTAAATATCCACACCATAGTCCCCTCTGACTAATATTCTCCTAAAACTGACTAATATTCCCAGGAGAGGAGCTCTTCTTCAGATGATCAATGTAAAGATGACGTGGAAAGCTGCGGGAAATCAATGGAAATTTAAATATCCACACCATAGTCCCCCTCTGACTAATAATCTCCTAAAATTGACTAATATTTCCAGGAGAGGTGCTCTTCTTCAGCTGATCAATGGAAAGATGGCGTGAAGGTCTATTTCAAAAAGGTGCGGGAAATCAATGGAAATTTAAATATCCACACCATAGTTCCCCTCTGACTAATAATCTCCTAAAACTGACTAATATTCCCAGGAGAGGAGCTCTTCTTCAGATGATCAATGGAAAGATGGCGTGGAAAGCTGCGGGAAATCAATGGAAATTTAAATATCCACAATATAGTCCCCCTCTGACTAATAATCTCCTAAAACTGACTAATATTCTCAGGAGAGAAGCTTTTCTTCAGATGATCAATGAAAAGATGTCGTGAAAAGCTGCGGGAAATCAATGGAAATTTAAATATCCACACCATAGTCCCCCTCTGACTAATATTCTCCTAAAACTGACTAATATTCTTAGGAAGGAGCTCTTCTTCAGATGATCAATGGAAAGATGACGTGGAGGTCTATTTCAAAAAAATACGGGAAATCAATGGAAAGATGGCAAAGACTATTTTACAAAGCTGCGAGAAATCTAGAGTACCCAGGAATTATCTTCGAGAGGGGCTCACACCTCAAAGAACAATGCCCAAAACTCGAGAAAAACTCTCACACAATAAAAAGTTTCTGTTTAAAATCAAGATGGCACAGAAGAATTTATAAGAAATTGCAACATTAACACACTAAAATCGAAATTTTGAAAAAAAAGTCCATCAAAAGATACATTTTTAGGCTACAGATCCATTTTCCTAAAATTATGGGTTTCAGCCCGAAATGTGACTCTAAAACATTCTCAATCTTTTCGAAATTCCGATATCAATTTGGAAATTTAGCTTTTTCCCTCGCAATTTCAAGTTTAAACTGATTTTTTTTTAGTTTCAGGGTTTTTATAACTTCTTAGAAAAATTACGATTCTGTTTACAGATTACAGTAAAAATGTTGAAAAAAAGTCGAAATGTCCCAAATTTTTGGGTTATGGATAAAAGCGAAGTTCCTTAAAAAAGTTTCAAATCAAAAATTTTGGTTTTAGGAAAAGGTAGCAAAATTTAGATTAAACTGATAATAAAAAAATTAGAATTTTATAAAAAGGAACAGAGTACAATCAAAATTTCGAAAAGAAGTCGAAAAAAGCAAAACGCAAATTTTTAAGTCATGGATAAAACCAAAGTGTCTGAAAAAAGTTTCGAATTAAAACTTTTGATTTCAGGAAAAGGTAGCAAAATTTAGATTAAAATGATAATAAAAAAGCAGAATTTTATAAAAAGTAACTCAGAGAAAAGTAGATTATTTCTAAAATAAAGTTATAACTTCTAGAAAAAGTCGACATTTTGTGTTAGGGGAAGAAGTAAAAATTAAAGGTTGAAACTCAAATTTTTGGAAAAAAAATATCCCAAAAACTACAAGTGGCTTAAAAAAATGCTCAAATTTTCAAGAAGAAAAATGTGTTATCATTTTAATCTAAAAATTGCTGCATTTTAATTAAATGTCAAGTTTTTTAAAACTTTTTTGGAGAAAAATCTTAACTTTTTAAAGTAATTTGTAAAAACAATCGTAATTTTTCAAAGAAGTTCAAAAACCCCGGAAAATTGATGACATTTACAATCACGAAACGTTGAGCCACAGAGATTTAAAAGCTACACAAAGATGCAATAAAAATTAGAGGTCCGTTATTAAAAATAAAGTACTTGATGATGGTACCGAAAAGACGAAACGTCTAATAAAGAAAACTTTAAGGCTATCGTGTGAAGGGTGCAAAATGCCAACAAAAAAGTGTTTTTAGTGTTTCGATACTCTTTAAACAACGCTAAGAAAAAATAAAAACAAAAATTCAAAATTTTACTCTTTTTCAAAAATCTCAAGGGCAGTAAGAAATATTTCCAATTTCTCAGTAGCATATTACTGGTCGCAAATTATGCAACTCTGCCCTAATTTACCCAACCAACCGTTTTCCAGATCCATACAGTGAGAAGCCAATTTGTCACGCTGTGTACAACATTTTGAAAAATATCAAAAACTGAAAAACGCGAAAATTGCAAAGTTTCGAACTTAAAAAAAAGATCAAATTATCAATAGTCGTGTTAAAAAAAAATGAAAATCAGTCGAAACTTTGAGACAAAGCTGAAATTTAGAAAATGTCGAAATTAAAAAAAACTTTCAAACGTAAAAGTTGAAATTTTCAAAAAAAGTGATGGTTTTAAAAAAGATCAACACTTGTGAAAGAAAGTTGAAATTTTCAATAAAAGCCAAATTTCAAGGAATACCGGAAATTTTGAAGGAAGAGGATGTTTCAAAAGTTTCGAAAAAAGTAAGAATGTTCAGTAAAATCAAAATTATCAAAATAAGTAGCACTTTTAAAAAAAAATAACTTAAAATAAAACAAAAGACATGTAATTTTAAAAAAATTTTAAAAACAAATAAAAATATTCAAATAACTTGAAATTTCGAGATGAAATTTTCGAAATAAATTTAAATTCTGAGAAGTCGAAATATTGAAAAAAGTGAAAATTATGAAATGTTGACATTTTCAAAAGCCGAAATAAAAGTACCTTCAAAAAAATGGAAACTTGCAACAACAAAAGTGGAATTTTCGGAGGTCAAAATTTCAACAAAAAAAATGGAAATTTAAAAAAATTTGAACCAAATTTTATTTGAAAATTTCGATAATTTCAAAAAATCCACGTTTTTAAAAAATATTCACTTCTATTGATGACTTGACCTTATTTCAAAGTATTATTAACTTTCTGAAAATTTCATGTTTTTAAATAATTCGACTTTTATTAAAAAATCGATTTTTATTAAAAAATCAGAATTTTTGAAAAATTTCAACCTATTTTGAAAATTTCGATTATATTTGAAAATTTTGGCAATATTCGTCTTTTCTCTGAATTTCAACTTTTCCTTGAAATTGTCACTTATCTTTGAGAATTTGGGCTGCCAAAATTTCGACTATTTCTCGAAATTTTAATTTAATTTTGAAAATTTCGACTTTTTTAACTTTTTTTCGAAATTTCAAGCATTTTAAAATACAGATTGGTAAATATTTTGACTTTATCTCAAAGTTCTGACTTTTTTGAAAACGTTTGCATACTTTTCAAATTTTCGACTTGAAAATTGTGACTTTTTTTGATTCCCCTTCTGATTGAAAATTCATTACTTTTTCAAAATTTTTACTAGAAATAACTGGGTCGCAGAAACGTTAAATAAAATTAATAATGATAATGTTTCCGACCAATAAGAGTCTACCAGGAAGAATAACGTGTAAAGTTGAGTTTCTTAAAAGGTTATTTTTGAAAATTTGAATTCTTTAAAAATTTGAATTCTTTGAAAACTTCCACTTTTTTCAAGATTTCGACTTTCTCTCAAGATCTCGACTTCTTTATATTATATTTTTTTTTTCTAAACTAACTTTTCGAATTTTATTGAAAATTTTGAATTTTTTAAAATATTTTCGAATTCCAAATCTTCGAATTTTTTTAAATTTGTACATTTTAGAAAATTTGACTTATTTTGAAACCATAAAGAACTATTTTGATTGATTGATTGATATTTTTTCGCTTTTCTTCCAAAATTTCGGCTTTTTCCAAAAATTTTGTTTGTTGTGTTAATACCTTTTCCGATAGTTTAGAATTCTTTGAAAATTTTGATACAACATTTCGACCTTTTCCCAAATTTTGATTTTTCAAGGTTTTAATGTTTTTTTGTTGTAAATTCGATTGTTTTGAATTATATTTTTTAAAAATTTGGCCCTTTTTTGCAAAATTTCCACTTTTTTCCACTATTTCTCAAAAGCTTTGACATGTTTGAATTTATTTTTTAAAAATTTCGACCTTTTCAAAGTTTTGACTTAAAAATTTAAAAAAACCTGTTTTTGGAAATTTCGACTTCTAAAAAGTTAATTTTTTAATAATTCGATTCTTTTAAATGTTCTATTTTGTGCAGAATTTCCACGTTTTCTGAAAATTTCTAGTTTTTATCATCAATATTTCGATTTTGCCTTAAAATGTTGACTTTTTTGAAAAGTTCAAACATTTTTTTAAATACTCGACTTCCTTAAAACTTTGACATTTTGTTTCAAAATTTCAACTTTGTGTTCTTCTCTTTCGTTTCTTTTTTTTTCCAAAACATTGACTTTCTCGAATCTTGGAATTTTTGTTTTCTCAAAATCTCGAATTCTTTGAAAATGTTGATAGAAAATTTCGACCTTTTCTCAAAATTTCGTGTTTAAAATTTTTATTCTTTTTGTAAATTAAATTGTTTTGAAATATATTTCTTGATAATTTCGACCTTTTTTGCCAAGTTTTCCCCTTTTTTTTTGAAAATTTCAACCTATTTTGCAAAATTTCCATTTTTTTTTTAAATTTCGATCTTTCTTCAAAATTTTATATATTTCTGAAAAGTTTTAACTTTTTTGAATTTTTTCACAAATTTCGACTTTTCCAAAGTCTCGACCTTTTCAAAGTCTCGACCTTTTCAAAGTCTAGACTTTTAAGTAAAACTGACTCTCTTATTTTGACTCACTTATTTTTAAAAATTTCGACTTAAAAAGTTCGACTTTTTTTCAATGTTCTATTTTTTCAGAATTTTCACGTTTTTTAAATTTTAAGTTTTTATCATCAATATTTCGATTTTGCCTTAAAATGTTGACTTTTTTAAAAATTTCAAACATTTTTTTAAATACTCGACTTCCTTAAAACTTTGACATTTTGTTTCAAAATTTTAACTTTGTGTTCTTCTCTTTCGTTTCTTTTTTTTTCCAAAACATTGAGTTTCTCGAATCTTGGAATTTTCGTTTTCTCAAAATCTCGAATTCTTTGAAAATGTTGATAGAAAATTTCGACCTTTTCTCAAAATTTCGTTTTTAAAAATTTTATTCTTTTTGCAAGTTAAATTGTTTTGAAATATATTTTTTGATAATTTCGACCTTTTTTGCCAAGTTTTCCCCTTTTTTTTTGAAAATTTCAACCTATTTTGCAAAATTTCCATTTTTTTTTTAAATTTCGATCTTTCTTTAAAATTTTATATATTTCTGAAAACTTTTAACTTTTTTAAATTTTTTCACAAATTTCGACTTTTCCAAAGTCTCGACCTTTTCAAAGTCTCGACCTTTTTAAAGTCTAGACTTTTACGTAAAATTGACTCTCTTTAAAAAAAACTTAATTTTAAAAATTTCGACTTTTAAAAAGTTCGATGTCTTTTATATTTAAACTTTTTTTCAATGTTCTATTTTTTTCAGAATTTCCACGTTTTCTAAAATCTTTGACTTTTTATCATCAATATTTCGATTTTGCTTCAAGTTTTTGACTTTTTTAAAAACCCCGCCCTTTTTTTTCAAATATACTCGAGTTTGTTTCAGAATTTCAACTTATTTCGAAAATTGTGTTCTTTTCTTTTTTGATTTTCTTGTTTTTTTTTTAAATTCTATCTTTCTCGAATCTTGAAATTTTCGTGAATTCGACTTTTTGAAAAATTCGTTTTTTAATGAAAATTTGAATTTTTTTTTGAAAAATCTGACATTTTGAATTGCGAATTTATACTTTCAAATTCAAGTTTAAGCTGAAAAGTTTAAAAAAAGGCGATATTTCAAATAATTTTAAAAAAATCCAAACAAATAATTTCCAGAAAAAAAGTATCTTTTCCGAGTAGAAACGTAAAGTTACATGAAAAAATCTGATTTTTACACTAAATCAAGAGAAAGAGAAGACTTTAACATTTTTGTAATTGACGAACTGTCAACATGGCAACTCACCGGGCCTCATGAAGGCGGACCCTAGGTCATTTGGCCCCTTTCGACCAAACTCGAAAACTGCTGGATGTATTTCGACTTTTTTCCAGAAATTTCGACTTTTTCTCAAACTTTGCACTCTAAATGGCTAAGATTCGTTTAAACAAAAGCAAATTACCTATCATATGTTCCAAAAGTATATTCCATCCGATAACAAAAGCCCAAAACTCTCCTATGCTTATGTATGTATAAACATAGGCGGAACCAGCCTTGGGTACTCTGGTGCCAAACTCCGCGTAGCAAAGAGCGGAAAGTAAACAGGCCAATCCAGCAAGAAGGAAGGAGAGAACAATGCCAGGACCTGCCAGATCTTTGGCCACTGTTCCAGTCAAAACGTATATACCAGCACCAACCATGTGACCAACACCTGAAACAGAAAAACGATTGCCTGTGGGGTCAAGATAACGACGACGGCGGCGGCGACGACGGCAACGACGACGACGACGACGACGACGAAGAATAAGAAGAAGAACACCTTGGATAATATATCGCTGCTGCGCGTGTAAAGGGGGTTAAGTCAAAAATAGATAAAATTGGAGAAAACAACATAACTTAAATTGTACATGACCTCAGACTTTGATTTTTGACTTTTGACTGACGAGCACAATTAGATACGGCATATTTGGTGGAACGGACTAGTCCTTGGTTATCTTTAAAAATTAAAATACGAATCTTGTCCGCTGAAACCAAGAAAGATTAAAAAACACAACAAAGGTTGCTCTAATGAGTTTCGATAGCCAAACTATCATCTTCAGAGAGACAGTTAATTATACTCCAAATGACTTGGCTTCCTTTAAACAACGACAGTAACTTCAACATTATATAAGACTTGAACTCATTTTCAGGAAATTTTGACTTAACCCCTTTTATACGCGCAGCAGCGATATAGTCAAAGAAAAAATCCAACCCAGCAGTGTGATATCAAAGGTGTTCAGGCAACGATTCAGTGGAGTTTCCATGATGTCCGATGGTAGCTGCTTGGTTCGGTTCATCTTAGTACATATACCAGACATGACATGTTTAAGAATCATCTTCCTAGAGCTAGGCATTTTCAACTCCAATAACCTAAAACTAAATTGGGCTAAAGCATTTATATTTCTAATTGACATGAACAAAATTCAAATGGCTTACCTTTCTGTTTCGAATTAGGTGGCAACTAAGTCAATTCAAGTGTAAAAAGTCAGGAAAATATTGTGCTGTTTGTGTGCAATATGTTTTGTAAAGTAAGGCGGTGGGTTAATTTAACATGATGAGAGAAAACTGAATGAAAATGCGCACGGTCTGGAAAAATCGATATTTCCATCGCGGATTCAAAACATAGAACGAGCGCATACGTCGGTGGGATTACAACCAAGTGATTCATTTCGAAAGTGTGTTAATATCCGATCATTGATCTCATGTACCCATCAAGCTTTAAAGTGTTGGTGGAACGGACTGGTCCTTGGTTATCTTCAAAAATTGTAATCTTGTCCCCTAAAACCAAGAAACCAAGAAAGATTAAAAAACACTGCAAAGGTTGCTCTAACTTTTGTTGTGTTTTTTAATTTTGGTTTCAGAAGACAAGATTTTTATTTCAATTTTTTAAAGGGTTGGATTTTACCTATTTTGTATACTGTAACAGTTGCAAGCGAGTTATGAGCAACGAAAATTACTCGAGAAATCTTCGATATTAGCTAGTCTTCTTAGAAGCTTCAAAAGATTTAAAAAAAGGTTGATCAAAATAAATCCAAAACTAATGTGGTTGGTCATTAGATTGATTAATTCACTCAAAAACTTGCCTAGTGTCTGTACCTGCTTTAAGTTTTCGAAAACTTGATAAGACGCAACTAGACAATCATTCCTTCCTGATCTTCTGGTTTTAATGGTATTTAAGTCTGGCAGCAAAGGCAGGGATATATAATGTTGACAGAGACTCAAACAAACTTTGGAAAGTTACAAAGAATTTTGAATCTAGGTGACAGGACCAACAATGACCCCATCAAAACGCAAAAAAAAACTAGACAACCAAAATGAATCCAAATTAATGCTGACTGTTCATGAATGACAGGGTGAACAATGCCCCCCACAAAATGTAAAAAACCACTAGACAACCAAAATGAATCAAAATGTTGGCTGCTCATTAAAATGATTAATATACAAAAACATCCACTCAACTAAAACTCGACTATAATAATAAACAATATCACAAGTTTTGACACATTTGTTCGCCTACTATTTCATCAAAATTGTCTAATGTTACATTGATTTGATCTTCGAGCTGCTCATCAATATTAGGGAAATGCTTCCGAAGCAATTCGTTTGGTTTCACCTAAAAATGTTGTAGAGTAATAAGAGACAAGACTAAACAAGGTGGATACCTTTAAATGTTTAACGTTATCGAAGTTGTAGCCTTTGAAAAAGGCTATCGTTTGAAGAGTTCGCAAAGATCGCAGTCTTCTAGTTGGATCTACTTCCAGCAGTCTCAGCAGTAGATCACGAGATGGCAAGTCGAGGTCCACGTTTGGTGGTAAAGCTCCAGGCTTATGTTGACCATCGGGCGTATAGTCATCTGGGAGGACAGCCGATGGAAACTAAACAACGAAAAATAATAATAATACTAATAGGAACATAAATAATATTCTCTATCGTTTTCGTGTCTGATTAAACATTTATTGTTTTTTGGTGGAACGGACTGGTCCTTGGTTATCTTCAAAATTTAAATACAAATCTTGTCTCCTGAAACCAAGGACCGGTTCGTTCCACCAAAACCAAAATGAATACTTTAAGCGTCCTTGATGAACATCGTTCATCTCTACTAGATAGCGCTTTCAAATCAGAAGATTTCGTGAAAAATTTGTTGTAGGTTGGTAAGGCTGAAGCTCTTTTGCATGTCGGTTAAGAATGCGGGTTTTTAAACGAGTTCTGGGTACTTTTTGAACGTAATGTATATGCATCGGTGGATGTGTCATTTCTTTGAATTTAGGCCTAAGTCTCGTTGTTGGCGACTTCGCGTTCGCATCGGCAATAAATGGTCTTCAATAATCTAGCAATGGCAGTGAAAAAGTAAAGTATATGGCAATAAAAGAAGTGGATATAAAGACATGTTTCTATTTATAGTGTTTAACTAGCTGCAGTTAATCGACCTACGGTAGCCCCAGGCCCATCCTCTACTAAATATATACCTAGCAGACTCCGGTGTAATTACATTTTTTTTACCGGCCGACGTTGTAAGGACGATTCGTCAGGATGTGACCACTCCATAGCCATTATCTTGCTCTGCGAAGAAACAACCTTGCTTGGCTTTTACGACGACGGCACATCTTGCATTTTTTATCGAACGTCTCAGTATCTTTTATTGATCTTGCAAGTTCGTTATCCGGACAAGAGCTGAGCAAACACTTACGTAATTTATTGTAAGACGTTATGCAAAATCTTGCACTCGAAACGCATTTTCATTAGAAAATCTTCCACGATAATTTGAAACGCTTGATCTTGAATATGTATTACGACGAAATTTGGAGCAATGTATGGCCCCATTCTGAAGATTATATCAGCAATTTTTTTATTCATAGGAAGGTAACGACCTCTTCTAGTGAGGTTACACCATTTGAATATATTAAATAAAATGCATTAAATTTACGACAATAGATAATCAAGGATGACAATTACGTGCGAGAACAATGCCATATACAGAATTTGGATTTAAAAGTTATCCAAGGCATATCCAATTTTCGCGTATTCTTCCCAAAAGGTCTTTCAACTTTGGAGAATTGTTGAAAGAAACAAGCGAAGCTAAAAGGTTACAGTTAATATTGATATACATATATAGGAAGTGACCAACGGGCTTATATTTAACGAGGTAATTATTCTTGCATTCTCATCTTAAACCAAACGGTCAATGATCTTTTCTCTCTTTAACTTCTATGCATACGTTAGAAGCGTTAATCTCGACACAAATCTCCGTTGAAACTTAAATCAATCAATTCGACATCGCCTGTGTTAAATCCCCCCAATAGAACCATTACGGTATATGCAATTTCAATTTGGTCAAAAGACGCTTATCTAAAAAATTACAATTTAAAACAACGTCGACTCATTTAGGCCTTTTCGTCCCGTCTGTTTCTTGCATTATTTGCGATGTCAACTTTAAATTCGACATTTGAACAGTTTTCTTTCACACTAGCTCATACTCAACTCTCTTAAAAAAAGTTTTTACTACAAAAATTTGATCATTCAGTATTTCGTTATAATCAGGGATATCCTAATTTATTAATTTACATAATAAAAATGAATTTCATTATGAATGTCTTTCCATTGAAACAATAGTCAAGGATTTGGCTTTAAAATGAATTAGATTCAAAGTTTTAAAAATCGCGTGAACTACGCCACTGCAAAACTGAAGAAGTAACGATTTCAGGGAGCAGCTTCTTGCATCGGTTTCTAGCAGATCGTCATCGCCTGCATGAGGAATCATTGACCGTGCAAGGTCAGGTAGGCCTAGCATCACATTATGATATCCTTCCTTAATAATGCTCATTTTATTTCACCTGTATCTTTGTTTTATTGCTCAATTATCCTTCCTTGGCAATCTCAACCAAATCATATTTTAATACCCACTACCTTGTTTCTTTACGTCGCGAAATTAACATCTGACGACACGATTAAAAAACAATGAAGAATTTTAACGATTCCAAAGGACCCTGATACAAACGCGAAATTTTCATAACTTTATTTTTATACATCATTTGAAATGTAAAATGAATGTAAAAGATAATACAATATTACGTGGCCATGCCCATTAAAAATCCACCGACAAAGCCAACGGAAAAAATCCTACTTTTCCCAGCGAAAGCCTTAAAATGACTAAACAAGCTCATAGCCTTCTTCGTTTGGGGTTGCTCCTGGAGAGCTTTAGTTCGTTTAGTCAAAGTTTTACTAATCGCTTCCCAATCTTTATTAACTATTCCATTATGATGGGCGATATCGTACAACAAGATGCCGCTGCCGAGGGCCAAGGCCGATGTCCTGCCGATCCTCAAGGATACCATCCCGGTGACCAGACCGGCGGAAGTCCCTAAAAGCATCTGCTTAGGATAAGAACCGGAATTGATCTCCACGTAAAGCTTATTCATTAGCGTTTTCATTTCCTTAAATTCTGCGTTCTTGGCAACATCCGGAAAAAGAACTTCTTGTTTCCTTTCCGACGCCTTCTTCGCAGCTTCTTCATCGGTTGTTATTTTAATAGATTCCTGTTCTAGTTTGACTTTTGGGGCAGAAGCGGTTACTTTCAAGTCGATTTCGGGTTTCTTTTTGATTTCTTTAGTTACGGGTATCTCCGCCTTGGCTTTATCCCTTTTATCGGTGGTTACCGTTTCTTTGGTTTTGGTCGATAGGGGAGTCGATTTGAATTCAACTTCGATCAATGGGGATTTGGTGGGTTTTTGTTCGTCGGCAGACATCATTAGTTCTTCGAAGGCTTCTTTTTTCTCCATTTTGTTGTCGATCTTCATTTCTTGGGGGGACTGGCGGGTTCCAGGCTTATCTGCCATTATATTTTTCACCGATCGAACGAAAAATTTTATGAAATAATCTGCTGTTGTGCTCGCTTTTAAAGTGACATCACTGACAAGAAATTGACAGTAAGATATCGTGATTTTGGTTGATTTTCTGGTCGAATACGCCCTTGTTTTGTCTTTGATTTGGGCCAAGTTGAACAACAATTATTAAATTCTCTGCAACTTTTAGCCACCTTTTTTATATTCTCAAAATTTCCTTTTTCTCAAAATCAAATTTTACCTTGAATGTTGATTTTTTTGAAATTTCTAGTTTTATCTAAATATTGCGAATATTTTCTGAAAAATTTGACTTTTGCCTGGATTTTTTCTGTTTAGATTATCATTGTCAAATAGTTTCCCAAAAATCACCTTTTTATCTCCTTTGTTCTAAATATTGGTTTATTTTAAATTTTTCTAAAATTGTATTTTTTTTAAATTTATCTGAAAATTTAGGCTTTTTTCTCAACATATTTTTTATATAAAATTCGTACTTTTTTATTCAAAAAATTGGAAATTCTAGAAATTGAAATTTCTTGAAAAAACTACTTCAATAAATTCAAAGCACTGACTCACAAACAACGTACAGCCTAAACGAGTGGGTCAAAAAGCATGAAATTTCATACAGATATTCCCTGTAATACGTAAGTGAGCACTAAAAATGGATTTTTCAAAATTCTGCTTCTAAGATAGTAAAAATGGCCATTAATGTAGCGACAATTTTTATATAATGAATAATAGACAAGATAGTATTTTAAGTTGTCGTAAAGGTTGAGAGCTGACATCGTTGATCAATATGTTTTCACACGAATTTATCAAAATATTTGCAGGTGATTAGTGCATTTGCCTTTTCACGAACTATTTATTTATTTTTTCAAAACTCTGATTTCGTTTTATAAACTCCAAATTTTTTTTTTCATTTTCTAAAATATTGGTACTTCAAACCTGAGATGTAGGCTCCTTTTTTTCGAAATTGAAATTTTGAACTGTTCAAAACTTTAGAAATTTAAATTTAAACTTAAAGCAGCTAATTTAGTAATAAAACTAAAAAGTAGTTATAGTAGCTAAACATTGAAACTGCTGCTGCTTTTTATTGTTTGGTTTTAATTATAATAATAATATATGTTTTCCATTAATGTTTACATGGATTTGTTAGAACAACTTTAATTATATACAATAATGTTCAATTACCTACAATTTTCATAAAATTCATTAATATTATATAGAGTCCTTTGTAATAAGATCGACTTAAGCCTTTTTTTAAAAGAAATAATTGGTAGTTATTTATATTCATCTGGAACTATTTGGAAAATTAAGTTGATGTGTTTTATATTTCCGTCCCTCATACATACAAAAATTCCCGTTAGATGGCTCCATCTTGTTAAAGCTCGATTAGTTTGTAAGGAAAGAATGGGTATAATATGAAAATAATTAGACCTAGACAACAGTGGCAATATTGGAGCTCCAAACCTATATCCTGTTTTGGAACAAGCCATTCTTCGTCTCCCAGAGGGATGAGCACCTATGCAATAGGCAGATTCCACTTGGTGCCTACTTTTCTGCTATCGATAAAGCACTTTAAGCGTTGTTCGACAAAGAGGGGCGGGGAGGGGAGCGATATTCGCATCCTTATGGACCTACTGAAAGTTCTTCGACGAAGGATTTCGTATGCCTGAACATTAGTCGAACCCTCGGCAAAATAGAGTTTTAAAAGCTGTTTAAACTTCAAGAGAATGCGTTATATATACAACGCCAGTAGAAGTCAAGAGTGGAGAGAAGTATGGAAAATAGCTGGACGTTTAAGACATTTTTATAAGAGTTGGAAAATTCTGATCACCAATAGTCTTACTTTATTGTGGCTAAGAGGCGTTTGACTCTTTGACTCCTAGTGGACTAACCCCACTGATGACTGGAAGAAATGAAACGCATTTCTTTCTATATCTATCGATGACATTTTAAAATCTGACGCTATTTTCTGAAGCCTCGAACGTATAATTCTTATTCAAATCTTATATTCTTTCGTTTCACTACTAAGTTTGAAAAGTCATTACGAAATGGAAGATTATAATAGGGTCGCTACTAGCTCAATTTAGTTAAATTATTTTGACACAACTTGACTTGGAAAACACCCATTTCCTGGCCTCAATGATTCAGATTTTCATTCAGTGGCAAAATGAACGAATATACTTGTGTTTGTTTTGGTATAAATTGTGCCCTAATAATAGATGCATTCAAAAAATAAGAAAGGTTGATGATCTTAGTCTTTTTGAATGATTATCTCCATGGGTAGTTCTTATAAAGGTAGTGTCTCCGATATATTTCAAACAATAAACTAATTGTAACATTGGGGTCTAATTATCAATTATCGCAATTCTTCAGACCTAAGTATCTCAATTTACTTTCAATTATAGCTATAGCAACAGCTGTTTACTCCCAGTTAATAAATGAATCTATTTAGGTGTGTTTTTTAACTCTTTAGTATCTCAATTCAATTTGAAAAAAGTGGATGTTCCATCTCACCCTAAAAGAAACAAAACAATTATGAAAACGCAGAATGTTTCCCCACATTAAGGGAAAACTTGGTGTCGGTTTGCCCAGCTTTAAACTATGGCTTTCTGGTACATCAAACTTGTCGAACACATAAATTTTTTAGCGCTCAACAGAAGCCAGGAAAATTACAATGCTTCCAGCAATCGATTTCTAGCATTTATTGGCAGCTAGAAAACTTGAAATATGGTAACACTCTCTACAGAAAGACGCATTCGTTATGGAAATATTTCGCCGGATGTTCTCTCGGTTTTTGGTCCGAGAAAGGCAAGACCCATCCCATCGATTATTTAGAACTTCTAACTCAATTTTTGGGACAGAAATGGTATACCAAACAATTAAAAAACTGTTCAGTTCTCTGTAGGATTTATAGGACTACCGCAATATGATGCGTGAATGGTGAATGACATGGATAGTGTACACAATTAAATATTTTCACTCAATTAATTTGGCAAGGGTGCGAGTTTCAAATATTCCATGTTACATGAAGTCAACAGAAAATGTCGAGGCTGATAAAACTTAAAACGGGTTATAAGTGGATACAGGACCGTCACTGCAAAATACAGCGTTTCGACTCTTGACTCGAAAATTGGGCTCCTTGGTCATTAATTTATTTGCTAGCCGCATAAAGACGAAAAGTAAGGTTTACTTTTTCAGGATCAGTGACCCAGGAAGCCAGTTTTATAGACACGTTGATCATCAGTTAGTCTATTTTACACCTTTTCGCTTTACCCTTTCTTTAATCATTCTCTGCCTCTTCAAAGGAATTATAAGTGGCTAAGCTCAGGACACAGTGGTCGTAGATTTACTTTTCTTGGGCAGCACTCCTCAATCATTAACAGCCCAGTTTTCATCGAGAACAGTCTTTTATCAAGAAAACATTTCTACAAAACAAGTTTCTCAAGGAATGCTTTTAAATCGGTATTTAGCTCTCTTAACTCTTTTTGGTTCATTATTATCCCAGAAGGCCGGTCCAAATCTATGCCAGAACTTCAGATTCCAACATTTTTCGAAGAGGTTGATATGCTTAGACCCGGTACACTCAAATGCTTTAGTCTTTCAAATACTTCGGTAGTCTTAACATTTTTCGACAGGTTTGAAGATACAAAAAAAAACGTTTGGCATTATCTCAAAGTTAACAACTCTGTTGGCAACAGCCACAGTCCAATACTTCGAGATCCTTTGCTATACATATTAATAAAACTTTATATTGGAAGATCAGACTGGGTTTTCAATTCAGACTCCAAATTTCTCGAAAAATCGTAGGTAACCCTTCTTAGGACTACCTTTTTCTTCAACTGAAACCCTAATATTTTTGTGGCCACGACTGACATAATATCTGGATAGAACCCAATTATTCAGATGTAATATAAGCAGTTTATTTATTTCGCTTAATTAATATACTCTTTCCAATTAAATGATTTGCTTAAGTTTATTTTTTGCAACATACTCTAAATATCTAGAATTTATCCTATTTACGAGACGAGACCGAATATAATCACAAGATCAAACGAACTTACCTGTGAAGTTCGATCTTGATTATATGAGGTCTCGTCAAAGTAAATAGGGTCCCTCCCAATTCCCAAACCCGTATTTAGTTGCAAAAAATGTATAATCTCTGAAATAAGACTGAAATATATGGGGAGCCGAGGTGCATACGCAGCGGGGACTCTGAGGGCATAACGAGATTTATGATTTGTTTATTTCTTTAAAATATGTGATCGTATCGCCTAGAATGAAGGTACTACAATTTATCCTATTTACTTCGACGAGACCTCATATAATCAAGATCGAACTTCACAGGTAAGTTCGTTTGATCTTGTGATTATATGTATGAAAGTTCCGTAGAAACTTAGATTTGTTTTCGTACACATTTGTTACACAGGCAAGTACATAAAGAGATGTAACAGTAAGTATACCTAATTTTTTAAATAAATTTCTACAACTTGCTGCATAGGCAACTTTGGATAGTAGACGTACACATTTTTTCTGGAGTTTTAGGACTTCATCTATCAGTGGGCTATTTCCCCAGATGATTATCCCATATGTAATTCGACTGTGAAAATTCCCACAGTATGCCATCAAGACAGATTCAAATGTTCCAATTTGCATTAGACGTCGCACTGAATATGCTGCACTGGATAAATTACTAGTGAAACTAATTATTTGCTCATTCCATTTTAAGTTTTGCTGAAAGTATATTCACAGGAATTTTAGTTTCGCCTTTACGGACAAGGTATTAGCTGCGAAGACCATCGATTGTGTTTTATCAATATTTAGCAGCATTTTATTTGTTGCGAACCATTTTTCTGCTTTAGATAGGCCTGAAATAGAATTTAAGGACGCTGGATTGTTATTGTTTCCCTTATTCAAAATGCTTGTGTCATCGGCAAACAAACACACTCTTGAACATTTTATATTTTTGGGCAAGTCGTTAATGCATAACAGGAACATTTGAGGGCCTAGCACAGACCCTTGAGGCACCCCAAAAATTAATTGCTTCATTTCCGAAGTACTGTCATTTAAAGTAACCCTTTGAAACCTTCCTTTAAAATATGACTTCATTAATCTCCAGAGTATTCCTCTTATTCCATAGAAATGTAGTTTATTGAGGAGAATCTCAATTTCAACAGAGTCAAATGCTTTGCTGATATCATAGGAATCCATGTGACAAATTGAACCTTCATTCAAGGTGTTTAAAAGATATTCAGTTACATCACTCAGAGCAGTAGTAGTAGATTTGGAGTTTCGAAAACCATGTTGATTACTATCAAGTATACTGAATGTTCAAAGTAACCAGTAAGTCTCCGATTTAAAGCTACTTTCAAGATCTTAGAAAAGGTTGGCAAAATGGATATGGGTCGTTAATTTGCTGGTTGATTTATATCTCATTTCTTATGTAGTGGCACTACTTTTGCTAATTTGAAATTTGATAGGAAAATACCTTAGTTTAAACACTTATTTAGTAGCGATGTTAATGAGATTTTGATAGACTCTAGTATATGCTTTAGCATAATGGTGGAATGTCCATAAATATCTTTTGATTTTTTTGGCTTTGGTGATCTAACTATTATACGTACTTCTTGAACATCTACTTTTTTGAAATAAATGGAATTAATAGCGGAATGTCTTTAATGAGACAAGTAATGATCTGTTGTAAGCGTAGTTGGGGGAATTTTATTTTGTGTTCGACTGCCAATCTCTGAGAAAAAGTATTAAAATCTTCTGGTGTGATGTCTACTTTTCTAACATACGATTTGCTTCTCGTTTCCATTTTTACAAAATCCCAAATAGATCTTTGTTTGTCTTCGGCATTCATGATGTATTTACAGTTTGCTTCCCTTTTCGACGCAGTAATACTTTATTGATAATGTTTTCCTCATATTTTTATATAAGAGACGAAGTTCATCTGTAGTTGTTCTCACTATAATTTCCATAGCGTCTAGCTTGCCTTTTATTAACTACAACTCCTTAGTGTACCAATTTAATGCCTTCTTATTATACTTCTGACGAACTATTAATTCTGGACAAACTAAATTGAATTCATAATTAAAGATTTAAAGAAAGACACAGAATGCTGAATCTGCATTTTTTATATCCATTATGTATTTGCAGTCGATCTGATACAAATTCTGCTTTAGGAGATCCAAGTTACTTTCATTAATAACCAGGGGCGGCCTTAGCCATTGCGAGGCTCCGGGCGGGCAGATCTTTAAGAGGCCCTCGTCTTTGTGGAATTAGTTTTAACATAGACGTAGTCAGAATAGGGCAGGGTAGGGCGCTTGCCCCCCACCCCCAGCTCGTGTGGTTAACGAAAATTTATATTGAATTGAGGAGACTTTCTCTAAAAAATTTCCATTCGACAACAGTCGTCCTTCTTTAAGCTATTGATATTTTCTCGAAATTTCGACTTATTTCACGAAATTCGTCTTTTTTCATAAATTTCTTTGAAAATTTCAAATGTATTTCTAAAATTCGATTTATTTTATCAGAATCCAACTTAACTAAAAATTTCGAATTTTTATCTCAAAATTCATCGTTTTATTGTTCGAAATTCTATAATTTCTCAAAATTAGTTTTTTCCGGAAACTTCGACTTCTCTTTAAACTTTGAAAATTTCGACTTTTTTTATCAAGATTTACCCTTTTGCTTAAAACTTGATCGATTTTTTGACAACAATATTTATCTGGAAATTTTTATAATGACTTTTTTAGAAACTTTGTAAAAAGACAAAAATTCCGAAAAAATTTCCCCTGGAATGGGGAAATACAACTTGTTTCTCAAAATTTCGACGATTATTTCAATATTGGACATTTTCTAACTCAGGGTAGGGCAGAACAGGGCGCATGTCTGCTTCTGATTCAAGCGCTCAAGAAAAAAATCTAGAAATTACATTTTTCTCAAATTTGTCCTTTTTCCAAAATTTCGACAAAATTTGACTCTCTCTGAAGAATTTCGAGTGTTTACTAAATTTTTTTTCTCAAAATTTCGATCTTTTTTTTATTTTTCAAGGGAAAAAATCGAAATTTCCAAAAAAAACACAAATTTAGAAAAATCGAAACTTTGATATTTTTCTCAAAATCCGCCTTTTTTCGCACATTTAAAATTATCCTGAAATTCCATTCTGTATGTTCCCGGAAAACTGAAAATTTTTTCCTGGAAATTCGTATCTTTCTTAAAATTTTGACTTTTTTTTCAAGACTCGTTTTTTCCACAAACGGACGGCTATTCTCAAAGGTGCACTTTTTTTTTAAGTTTGAATTTTTTCTGAAGGATTTCGATCTTTGATGCTTCATTTGGTAGTTTTTCTAGAAATGTCGACTGCTTTTCAAAGATTTCGTTTTTTTTAATTCCTTTATTTTCATTAACATCGGGTTTTTCTGAAGATTTTAATCATTTGGAATTTGATTTTTCAGAACTTTTAACAGGTTGCCTTTTTCCCGATATTTTTCTATCAAAATTCGATATTCAACTTTGTTAAAAATTTTGAATTTCTCTTAAAATTAGTTTAATTTCGTCTTTTCAGAAATTTCGACTTTATTCTCAAAATTCCAGTTTTTGGGCTCTTCTTTCGGAAATCATTTTTTCTATCAAAATAAGGCCACTTTTCTGAATATTTGTCTTTTCTTTAAATTTTGACTTTTTTAAATTTGACTAGAAATTTCATCTTTATATTTCGCCTTATTTTCGAAATATTGATTTTAATTTCAAAATGCCATGTTTTAGTTTCTGGAACTTTCTGGACTTTTTCCTCGAAATTGGCTTTTCCTTTAAATTTCAGTTTTCTCGAAATACGTCTGTTTTCTCTAAATTAGGTCGGCATATTATCAAAAATTAAAAATGTTGTGAAAAATATTTTTGGGTAATTTCGAGAAAAAGATTTCTTGCACATTCAATTTCTTGATTGAAATTTAAATATTATATCAAAGTTAGAATAAAAAAGTAACCATTTCGAGAAAAGCGTTTTTGGAAATTGCAAATTTTTTCACAACATTTGGTCTTTGGAAATATTTTGGCATATTTAGAAATTTCGAATTCTTCTGAAAGGTTGGGTTTTTATTCAATTTCGGTTTTCTAAAAAATCCCTTCCCAAAATAGGGCTTTTTAAAAAAAATTGGTCGCTTTGGAAATTACTACTTTATTCTACATTTTTCTTTGAAAATTGAACTTTCATTTTTTTAATATTCGTTTTTTTTCTGATTTTTTTTCAAATTTAAGTTTCCGAAAATTTCATGTTTCTCAAAAATTGTTTTATTCTGGAAATTTTGATTCGTACTAGAAATAGGGATGTTTTATGCTTCTGAAAATTTCCGTTTACAGTGAAAATTTTTTCTCAAAGTTTCAACTTTTTTTGAAAATTACATTTTTTTTTTACAAAATTCCACCTTTAAAAATATAATTTTTTCGAATTTTCAACAATTTTTGAGATTTTTCGAAAGGTTAGTATTTTATTTTAAACCCGAATTTCTAAATATTCCAACTTTTTCCCAAAATTCGTTTACCCTCGTCTCTTTCAAAATTAAAATTTCTCTTGAAAATGTTCACTTTTCTTTAAGAGATTTCAACCTTTTTTCCGATATTTCGACGGTATTTTTTAAAATCGTTATTTTTTAAAATCTTCGAAATTTGGATAGTTTTTAAAGTTTTCCAAAAGGATCGGTTTTTATTTTAGATTCAATTTTCTGACTATTTTCGCAAAGTTCGACTCTATTTCCAAATTTCTAAGTTAATCTGAAAATTTGATTACTCGGTTCATGTAATTAAATGAAAATATACATATACTCGGAACGTTTTCCGGTTTTCTTTTTTTATCAATTTTTCAAAATGATTCTTGTCCCTCCCTAAACTAAATCCTGCCTACGCTTATGAATTTCAATGATGATGCTTGACTAGAAATGCAAAGTCATAAATAAATATATTTGGACTTTTAAAATTGTTTATTGGAAACTAAGAAAAATTAATAAACACAAAGATTTTTTTTTGGTGGAACGGACCGGTCCTTGGGTATCTTAAAAAAAATTCATCTTGGCTTTAGGGGACAAGTTTTGTCCTTCAATTTTTAAACAGAAAGATAACAAACTATTAATCATGATAAATATAATGCATTAATGTCTTAAAAGGATCAGGGATTTAGAAATGATGACGACTGCTCTAATATAAAAGCATAATCCGACGACAGTTGACAGCTGAAATAAAACACGGGAATTCCCCGAATCGTAAACACGAAGAAAATGGAGCACTATCAGTTTTTGTTTAGCCCTTTGCAGTTGGCAGCACTTGTGGCACTGGTACGAAATTTCGTCAATGTGAAAGAGAAGGAAAGGAACATTGATTGGAGCGAATGAGACAGATACCAGCGCGATAACTACCACGCAAGGGAGCAGCGAGTCCAGTTTTATAATGCGCGGTTAAGGCTCGAAATTCAAATAAACATTAGAATTCGTGCTATTGCGCGAGTGCGCGAGGCCCCCTACAAGAGCGAGGCCCCGGGCGGTTGCCCTGCTTGTCACCCCCAAAGGCCGCCCCTGTTAATAACACGGTGTACTTTTCAAGTGTCTCAAGATGATCCTCTATGATTCTTCTTACGCAAGAACATACACTGAGCTTTATGTTCCGAAATGTGAGGGTCGATAGTTTCAATACTGTAATCAGTTTTATTAGAGAATATATTATCTATGCATGAAAAGGAAGAGCAAGTAACTCTGGATTCCTCTCGGAAGCAAGGATATAAAGAAAATTCAGCCTTTATATTTAAAAAAGCAATTGCATCTTTTGTTAGTTCCATAATGCTGATATTGAAATCATCTGCAATGTAAATTAATTTATTTTTGTATTTGGTACCACGATCAATAAATTTTCCATTTTATCAAAAAATTGTAGATGTGTACTACGTACTAATACAATTTCACAAGTGTCGGTTTCGTTTTCGAAAGTAGAGTAGAAGCCGAAATTCAGTTTCGGTTTTGGCCAAAAATTTTCGGTCAATTTCTAATTAACTGATTGACCAAAGTAACGATTCGTATTTATTTCGAATTTATTTCACATTCGAATTATATTCAGCAGATGAGCTAACATTCCACATTCTTTTAAAATATCGTTGGTTTTCAGTTAACAAATGGCCTGCCATTTAGGAATCTCCACAACAAACCATTTTACATTTTGAAACTAATTTGCATAACACATATGTATATTGCTGTAATTGGATATACAATCAATCTCCAAATTTCAAAATAAAATGAATGGGCGGATTACATTCGAGTGCATACCTCATGAAACGCAGGCTGACATTAGAAACTATAATCGATGATATAAATCAATCTATCGTTCTAACATAAGAAAAAAATTTATAAATCGATTTTACGAATGAGTGAAGTGACAGAGAACAATATTTGTTACCAAGTCAACTATTGTACTTATATTTCTAGAAACGTCAATTAAAAATAAAAGTGAATCAAATCAAGCTAATTTGCTAACCAACCTGCTCCAATGTAGAATATTTACCATTTACCATTACCATTTTTATAATTGAAAAACTTCTAAATCCCCATGAGGGGGGTGGGAAAATTTGGAAAAAAATGTTTTCTTTTATTTCTCGTTAAAACGAAATTTTGGAAAAAGAAACGACTCGAATATCAGTTTTGGTATTCGAGAAATAGCAAAATCTCCATTTTTTGCCCCAACTTTGAGGGGGTAAAACTACCCTTAAAACAGTTTATCAGTCGATAAAAAAAAATACTTGCCTCTTAGATTAGATTTTGGTCCTTTAAAACATATTCAAAAATTATCAAAATCGGCGCCGAACACTTCGCGACCTTTCCTTGTTAGTCACTCAGAGAGATACTGAAAGATGATAGCTTAGCTAGTCGAAACGCGTTACAGCAACCTTTGTTGTATTTTTTAATCTTTCTTGGTTTCAGGGGACAATTTTTGCATTTCAATTTTTATAAATTCTTAAATTAAAGCCAAAATTTTGCTTTTTTCTTCTCAATATTCCTATTCAGATTTTAAGCTCGAAACTTTTTCAAAATTTTGACTTCTTTTGAATCTTTTCAGTTTAAACTTGGAAATACTCCTTTTTAAAACTTCCTTTAAAATCGAAATTTAGTTGAGTCTCGAATTTGTTTGTTCAAATTCTAAAACTTCGTAATATAGGAAATTAGTATCTTCAAAAAAATAAATAAATAAAATCTTCAGGAAGGGGTAAATTTAAAAAAAATCAAAGTTAGAAAAATTCGAGAAAAAGGTCACCATTTTCAAGAATCTTTTTAAAACAAAGTCGAAGTTTTCAAATAAAAATCGAAGATAATTTAAATTCCGAGAATAGTAATAGGTTGCAGAAAAATTCCATATTTAATGATAAAAAGACGAAATTTTCAAAAAAAAAAGTGAAAGTTCTGTATAAAGTTCCAAAATTTCAAAAAACAATACTTTGAAAAAACCCCAATTTTTCAAAAAAGTGAAAATTTTCAGAAATAAGCCTAATTTTTCAGTTTTCTAAATGCAAAGCCCAGTTTACTACAGTGAAAGTCAAAATTTTCGAAAAAAAGTCCACATTTTTGAAAAAAGTCGACATTTTTGAAAAAAGTCGACATTTTTAAAATAATCGCATTCTTTGAAAAACAGTCCTACTTTTTAAAAAAAAAAGTAAAAACTTCGTGAAATAGGCAAAGGTTTGAACTAAGGTACGACAAAAAGGTTGATATTTTCGAAATTGGTAAAGGTTTTTAAAGAAACAATATTTCAACATAATGAGATTTTCATAACTATTAAACTTTATTAACGATGAAAACGTAACAACATTTAAAAAATTCGTTAGTTGCAAATGTCAATAATGAGATTTATTCAAATAATCAAGATAAAAAAAACTCGAAAAAAATCATAATTTAGTGTGCAGGTTTTTAAAAAATTCGAAATTAAATCAAAGTATTAAAGAGAAACAAAATTGTAAAAGCGTTGAGATTAAGAAACTAAATTAAAATCTGGAAAATGGAAATTATAAAAAATGGAAAATTAAAAATTCAGGAATTTTAAAAATATAAAGTCGAACGATTTTTCAAAAAAAAATCGTCATTTTCAGAAAACCTAAATTTTAAGAAAAAGACGAAATTTGGAAAAAAGTCGAATTTAAAAAAATGAACCTTTCAAGTGAGTCAATGTTTTCAAAAGTCTAAACTTAAAAAAATTCAAATTTTCAAACAGAATTGAGATGTTTCTAAAAAATGGAATTTAAAAACGGTCAGATTTGCAAAAAGAGGTGAAAGCTCGAGTCAAAATTAAAAAAAAATTAATAACAAGTAGAGAATCTTGAACCAACATTTTCAAAAATAACCTCGAAAATGTGAAAGTCAAATATTTAAAAAAAATTAAAATTTGGAGATGTTCAAAATATTTAAAAAATCTCAAACATTATAAAAAATTCCAAGAATGTTGAAGTTTGAAAAAAAATTTAATAAAGGCAGATGGGATAAGAAAAATCAATATTTTCAAAAAAAGTGAAAATATTTCAGAAATAATTCCAATTTTTTAAATAAAATCCCAGTTTACTACATGAAAGTCGAAAATTTTTGAAAAAAAATCGAATTTGTCAAAAAAACAGTGTCTTCATTTCGGACATTTCAGAAGACGAAGTTTTGAAAAAAAAATGGAATTTTTCAAAAAAAATGAACATTTTCAGATATGAGCCGATTTTTTCATCTTTTAAATAAAAGTCCAGTTTCCCAAATGAAAGTCGAAATTTTTGACAAAAGTCAAAATGTTTGACAAAAAGTCGAACTTTTCATAAAAAAAGTAAAAACTTCGAAAAACAGACAAAAGTTTAAGCAAAGATGGAAATGTTCAAAAAAAAAAGTTGATATTTTCGTATCGGTAGAATGTTTCAAGAAAAAACAATATTTGAACATAATAAGATTAATAAATAAAATAGAATTTCAAAAAAACCAAAAAAGATCAAAATTTTGTGTAAACATTTTCAAAAGATTCGGAAATAAATCAAAATTTTAAAGAGAAGCGAAGTTGTAAAAGCGTTGAGGTTAAGAAAGTAAATGATTACCTGGAAAAAATGGAAATTAAAAGAAATGGAAAATTAGAAATTCGAAATTTTAAAAATATAAAGTCGAAAGATTTTTCAAGAAATTCGTCATTTTCGGAAAACCAAAATTTTAAGCTTTAAGGTGAAATTTGGAAAAAAGTTGAATTTAAAAAAACAAACATTTCAAGTGGGTCAATGTTTTTAAAAGTCGAAATTTCAAAAAAATCAAATTTTCAAACAGAATTGAGATGTTTTTCAAAAGGCGAATTTAAAAACACTTAAATTTGCAAAAAGAGGTGAAATCTCGACTCAGAATTAAAAAAAAAATGTTAATAACAAGATGGGAATGTTGAAACAACATTTTCAAAAAAACCGTTGAAAATGTGAATTTCAAAATTTTTTAAAAATTCAAAACTTCGGGATTAGGTCAAAATATTTAAGAAATTTGAAACATTAGAAAGGAAATTTTGAAAAGTGTTAGTTTCCAAAAAAAAAAAAGTAATAAAGACAGAAATGATAAAAAAATCGAAATATTCATAAAAAATTGAAAATTCTGAAAAAGTTCGAAATTTTCAAAAGTCGACATTTGGACAAAAATCGAAATTTTCCAAAAGTGAACCTTTTTAGAAATGAGTTCAATTTTTCAATCTATTAAATAAAAGTCCAGTTTACTACATGAAACTCGAAATTTTTAACAAAAAGTTAAACATTTTTAAGAAAAAGTTAACATTTTTAACAAAAAGTTGAACTTTTCATAAAAAAGTAGAAACTTCATGAAATAGTCAAAAATTTGAGCAAAGATGGAAATGTTCAAACAAAAGTTGATATTTTCGAAATCGGTGGAATTTTTAAAGAAAAAACAATATTTCAACATAATAAGATTTATAAAAAATCAAAGTTTTGAAAAGAAAAACTCGAAAAAGATCAAGATTTTGTATGAAAGTTTTCTAAAATTCGGAAATACATCAAAATGTTAAAGAGAAGTGAAATTATAAAAGAGTTGAGATTAAGAAAGTACATTAAAATCTGGAAAAAATAAAAATTAAAAGAAATGGAAAATTGGAAATTCGAAATTTTAAAAATATAAAATCGAAAGATTTTTCAAGAAACTCATCATTTTCAGAAAACGAAAATTTTAAGCTTTAAGGTGAAATTTGGAAAAAAGTTGAATAAAAAAAACAAACATTTTAAGTGAGTCAAGTTGTCAAAGGTCGAAACTTCAAAAAATTCAAGTTTTCAAACAGAACTCAAATATTTTAGACAAATGGAATCTAAAAACGGTCAGATTTGCAAAAAAGGTGAAATTTTGAATCAAAATTTTTTAAAAAATGTCAATAACAAGATGGCAATGTTGAATCAACATTTTCAAAAATAACGTTGAAAATGTGAAAATTAAAAATTTTTTAAAAATTCAAAACTTCGAGATTAAATCAAAATATTTAAGAAACTTGAAACGTTGGAAAGGAAATTTTGAAAAGTGTTAGTTTTCGAAAAAAAATGTAATAAAGACAGAAACGATAAAAAAATCGAAATATTCATAAAAAATTGAAAATTCTGAAAAAGTTCGAAATTTCAAAAGTCGACATTTTGACAAAAATCGAAATTTTCCAAAAAGTGAACCTTTTTAGAAATGAGACCAATTTTTCAATCTATTAAATAAAAGTCCAGTTTACTACATGAAACTCGAAATTTTTAACAAAAAGTTGAACACTTTTAACAAAAAGTTGAACTTTTGATAAAAAAAAGTAGAAACTTCGTGAAATAGTCAAAAGTTTGAGCAAAGGTGGAAATTTTCAAACGAAGGTTGATATTTTCGAAATCGGCGGAATTTTTTAAGAAACAAACAATATTTCAACATAATAAGATTTATAAAAAAATCAAAGTTTTGAAAAGAAAAACTCGAAAAAGATCAAAATGTTTTATAAAAATTTTCTAAAATTTGGAAATACATCAACATCTTAAAGAGAAGTGAAATTATAAAAGAGTTGAGTTTAAGAAAGTACATTAAATTCAGGAAAAAATAAAAATTAAAACAAATGGAAAATTGGAAATTCGAAATTTTAAAAATAAAAAGTCGTAAGATTTTCAAGAAATTCGTCATTTTTGGAAAACCAAAGTTTTAAGCTTTAAGGTGAAATTTGGAAAAAAAGTTGCATTTAAAAAAAACAAACATTTCAAGTGAGTTGAGGTTTTCAAAGGTCGAAACTTCAAAAAATTCAAGTTTTTAAACAGAAGTTTTAGAAAAATAGAATTGAAAAACGGTCAGATTTGCAAAAAAAGGTGAAATTTCGAGTCAAAATTTAAAAAAAAATGTCAATAACAAGATGGCAATTTTGAACCAACATTTTCAAAAAAAACGTTGAAAAAATTCAAAACTTCGAGATTAAGTTAAAATATTTAAGAAAATTGAAACATTAGAAAGGAAATTTTGAAAAGTGTTAGTGTCCAAAAAAAATGTAATAAAGACAGAAAGGATAAAAAATCAAAATACTCATAAAAAATTGAAAATGCTGAAAAAGTTCGAAAATTTCAAAAGTCGAAATTTTGACAAAAATCGAAATTATTCAAAAGTGAACCTTTTTAGAAATGAGTTCAATTTTTCAATCTATTAAATAAAAGTCCAGTTTGCTACATGAAACTCAAAATTTTTTACAAAAAGTTAAACATTTTTAAGAAAAACTTAACATTTTTAACAAAAAGTTGAACTTTTCATAAAAAAAAGTAGAAACTTCGTGAAATAGTCAAAAGTTTGAGCAAAGGTGGAAATGTGCAAACGAAGGTTGATATTTTCGAAATCGGCGGAATTTTTTAAGAAACAAACAATATTTCAACATAATAAGATTTATAAAAAAATCAAAGTTTTGAAAAGAAAAACTCGAAAAAGATCAAAATGTTTTATGAAAATTTTCTAAAATTTGGAAATACATCAAAATCTTAAAGAGAAGTAAAATTATAAAAGAGTTCAGTTTAAGAAAGTACATTAAATTCAGGAAAAAATAAAAATTAAAACAAATGGAAAATTGGAAATTCGAAATTTTAAAAATAAAAAGTCGTAAGATTTTCAAGAAATTCGTCATTTTTGGAAAACCAAAGTTTTAAGCTTTAAGGTGAAATTTGGAAAAAAAGTTGCATTTAAAAAAAACAAACATTTCAAGTGAGTTGAGGTTTTCAAAGGTCGAAACTTCAAAAAATTCAAGTTTTCAAACAGAACTCAAATATTTTAGACAAATGGAATTTAAAAACGGTCAGATTTGCAAAAAAGGTGAAATTTGGAGTCAAAATTTTAAAAATATGTCAATAACAAGATGGGAATTTTGAACCAACATTTTCAAAAATAACGTTGAAAATGTGTCAATTTTTTTTTTAATTCGAAACTTCGGAATTAAATTAGAATATTAAAGAAATTTGAAACATTAGAAAAGAAATTTTGAAAAGTGTTAGTTTCCAAAAAAAAGAATGTATAGAAAGGATAAAAAAATCCAAATACTCATAAAAAATTGAAAATGCTAAAAAAGTTCGAAAATTTCAAAAGTCGAAATTTTGACAAAAATCGAAATTTTTCAAAAGTGAATCTTTTTAGAAATGAGTTCAATTTTTCAATCTATTAAATAAAAGTCCAGTTTACTACATGAAACTCAAAATTTTTTACAAAAAGTTAAACGTTTTTAAGAAAAACTTAACATTTTTAACAAAAAGTTGAACTTTTCATAAAAAAAAGTAGAAACTTCGTGAAATAGTCAAAAGTTTGAGCAAAGGTGGAAATGTGCAAACGAAGGTTGATATTTTCGAAATCGGCGGAATTTTTTAAGAAAAAACTATTTCAACGTAATAAGATTTATAAAAAAAATCAAAGTTTTGAAAAGAAAAACTCGAAAAGGATCAAAATTTTGTATGAAAATTTTCCAAAATTCGGAAATACATCAAAATTTTAAAGAGAAGTGAAATTATAAAAGAGCTGAGATTAAGAAGGTACATTAAAATCTGGAAAAAATAAAAATTAAAAGAAATGGAAAATTGGAAATTCGAAATTTTAAAAATATAAAGTCGAAAGATTTTCAAGAAATTCGTCATTTTTGTAAAATCAAAATTTTAAGCTTTAAGGTGAAATTTGGAAAAAAGTTGAATTAAAAAAAAACAAACATTTTAAGTGAGTCAAGTTTTCAAAGGTCGAAACTTCAAAAAATTCAAGTTTTCAAACAGAACTCAAATATTTTAGACAAATGGAATTTAAAAACGGTCAGATTTGCAAAAAAGGTGAAATTTTGAATCAAAATTTAAAAAAAAATGTCAATAACAAGATGGCAATGTTGAACCAACATTTTCAAAAATAACGTTGAAAATGTGAAAATTAAAAATTTTAAAAAAATTTAAAACTTCGAGATTAAATCAAAATATTTAAGAAACTTGAAACGTTAGAAAGGAAATCTTGAAAAGTGTTAGTTTTCGAAAAAAAATGTAATAAAGACAGAAACGATAAAAAAATCGAAATATTCATAAAAAATTGAAAATTTTGAAAAAGTTCGAAAATTTCAAAAGTCGACATTTTGACAAAAATCGATATTTTCCAAAAAGTGAACCTTTTTAGAAATGAGACCAATTTTTCAATCTATTAAATAAAAGTCCAATTTACTACATAAAACTCGAAATTTTTAACAAAAAGTTGAACACTTTTAACAAAAAGTTGAACTTTTGATAAAAAAAAGTAGAAACTTCGTGAAATAGTCAAAAGTTTGAGCAAAGGTGGAAATGTGCAAACGAAAGTTGATATTTTCGAAATCGGTGGAATTTTTTAAGAAAAAAACATTTCAACATATAAAGATTCATAAAAAAATCAAAGTTTTGAAAAGAAAAACTCGAAAAGGATCAAAATTTTGTATGAAAATTTTCTTAATTTCGGAAATACATCAAAATCTTAAAGAGAAGTGAAATTATAAAAGAGTTGAGATTAAGAAAGTACATTAAAATATGGAAAAAATAAAAATTAAAAGAAATGGAAAATTGGAAATTCGAAATTTTAAAAATATAAAGTCGAAAGATTTTCAAGAAATTCGTCATTTTTGTAAAATCAAAATTTTAAGCTTTAAGGTGAAATTTGGAAAAAAGTTGAATTAAAAAAAAACAAACATTTTAAGTGAGTCAAGTTTTCAAAGGTCGAAACTTCAAAAAATTCAAGTTTTCAAACAGAACTCAAATATTTTAGACAAATGGAATTTAAAAACGGTCAGATTTGCAAAAAAGGTGAAATTTGGAGTCAAAATTTTAAAAATATGTCAATAACAAGATGGCAATGTTGAACCAACATTTTCAAAAATAACGTTGAAAAAATTCAAAACTTCGAGATTAAGTTAAAATATTTAAGAAAATTGAAACATTAGAAAGGAAATTTTGAAAAGTGTTAGTGTCCAAAAAAAATGTAATAAAGACAGAAAGGATAAAAAATCAAAATACTCATAAAAAATTGAAAATGCTGAAAAAGTTCGAAAATTTCAAAAGTCGAAATTTTGACAAAAATCGAAATTTTTCAAAAGTGAACCTTTTGTAGAAATGAGTTCAATTTTTCAATCTATTAAATAAAAGTCCAGTTTACTACATGAAACTCAAAATTTTTTACAAAAAGTTAAACGTTTTTAAGAAAAACTTAACATTTTTAACAAAAAGTTGAACTTTTCATAAAAAAAGTAGAAACTTCGTGAAATAGTCAAAAGTTTGAGCAAAGGTGGAAATGTGCAAACGAAAGTTGATATTTTCGAAATCGGTGGAATTTTTTAAGAAAAAAACATTTCAACATAAAAAGATTCATAAAAAATCAAAGTTTTGAAAAGAAAAACTCGAAAAGGATCAAAATTTTGTATGAAAATTTTCTTAATTTCGGAAATACATCAAAATCTTAAAGAGAAGTGAAATTATAAAAGAGTTGAGATTAAGAAAGTACATTAAAATATGGAAAAAATAAAAATTAAAAGAAATGGAAAATTGGAAATTCGTAATTTTAAAAATATAAAGGCGAAAGATTTTCAAGAAATTCGTTATTTTTGGAAAACCAACATTTTAAGCTTTAAGGTGAAATTTGGAAAAAAGTTGAATTTAAAAAAAAAACAAACATTTCAAGTGAGTCAAAGGTCGAAGCTTAAAAAAATTCAAGTTTTTAAACAGAACTGAAATGTTTTAGAAAAATAGAAAAACGGTCAGATTTGCAAAAAAGGTGAAATTTCGAGTCAAAATTAAAAAAAAATGTCAATAACAAGATGGCAATTTTGAACCAACATTTTCAAAAATAACGTTGAAAATGTGTATCAATTTTTTTTTTAAATTCAAAACTTCGGAATTAAATTAGAATATTAAAGAAATTTGAAACATTAGAAAGGAAATTTTGAAAAGTGTTAGTTTCCAAAAAAAAAATGTAATAAAGATAAAAAGGATAAAAAAATCCAAATACTCATAAAAAATTGAAAATGCTGAAAAAGTTCGAAAATTTCATAACTCGAAATTTTGACAAAAATCGAAATTTTCCAAAAAGTGAACCTTTTCAGAAATGAGACCAATTTTTCAATCTGTTAAATAAAAGTCCAGTTTACTACGGAAATATTATGAAGGAAGTTTTCAATAACGTTGAAATTTTTGAAAAAGAAAAATTTTAATAAAGACAGAAGGATCAAAAAAGTCCAAATTTCACTAATAGTCGGATTTTTCATGATGATCGAACGCTTTAGACGTGGAAAAAGTAAATGTTTTTATTTGAAGTAAGAGGTGTAAAAGAGGCCTAATCGACTAGTTTGTGCTTATAAGTAAATGTTTGGAAGTCTGTGCGAAGAGTTTTATCACATTGCAACACGATTCTTCCCAAATGGTTCTTCTAAAAATAGCTCGGACTGAAAGATAATGAACTAAACCTTAATTTATTACGCCCCCGAATATGATTTAAAGCGTCTGAGTCCTTTAAAACGCCTGATTTTAATACCTACCGAAATTCGCAGTCTTCATTTTATGGCTTTCTAGATACCAAGATAATACCATGGGACAGGACAATAAAAGAAACCATTTTTGCTTTTAACCGAATTTATTTTTTATGTTTTCACAAGATGCTATATATCACTGGGTATCATGCAAAATGCCCCACAAACCCGATTAACATCCAAAACTAAATCCTCGAGATACCCGAAATTTAAATGTTATCTAAACCGATTCATCTTAATGAGTATCTTTTTTGCATTTCATATACATAATGCATGAATAAAAACTTCGAGATTTGAACGGTTTTTATGTATCTTGTAATTTAGTACTTTTTAATTCGCCCCAAGGCGTTAATAACTGTATTAAACAAGGTTGGAAGTGGATCAGGAGCCAGTTGGATTTTTAATCATCGTGAAATGCCCATTAGAAGCTTGAGAAATACTGTTAGATACACTTCCGAGAGCGGCTAATCAATGAGAAAAATAAACAGCCATCGTTAATATTCATATTATTCTAAATTTAGATAGACTTAACCGAATGCAAATTGGTCCCCATTTACGAGTTATTTTTGTCAAAATAAACAATTTTATTAGATTCGCATTAAAACCATTTAACACGATCTCTTGGTAGTTAAATGGTACAAGGCACAAAAGAATCAGTTGATTATCTATATCTTGGATTTGAGAGATAATTTAAAAAACCTTGGATTTTCAGGTTTAGGAATTAAGGTTGTTACAAACCTTGAATTTGTAGATTTAGGAATAGGTTGTTGGAAACCTATTCCAAGGTTTTTTTCGTGCACCGCACGAAAGAAAATATGTTCCGAAAAACCTGGAATCATTCATGTCCTACTAGCTGTTACCCGCGACTTCATCGTCGAACTTGAAGAAATTACTGCAATTGCAATACAACTGAATGGAAGTTTTAAAATAATTTTTCATTTAAATGGAATTTGAACTTAATTTTCAGTTTAAATTTTGATGCAGTAACGTAATATTACTAAAATCGATAATGTAGCACCCTACTTTTAAGGTAATAATTCGAGAACCTAAGAAGAGTGGCCGCTGTCAAAAAAAAATAGTGCAGATTCACACTTTCATCTAGGGATGCACAACATTTTTAGAACATCGATACTATATTCAGTTGATGTATCGAACAGGATATATTGATACGTTTCGATACATCGTTAAATTTATTCGCTATTCGAAGTATCACATAAATTCAATGCCCTTACAGCAGAAATTCTCAATCAGTGAGGGGCACCTCTCATCAGGGGCGGCCTTTGGGGGTGGCAAGTAGGGCAACCGCCCGGGGGCTCGCTCTTGTAAGGGGCCTCGCGCACTCCCACAATAGCACGAATTCTAATGTTCATTTGAATTTCGAGCCTTAACCGCGCATTATAAAACTGGACTCGCTGCTCCCTTGCGTGGTAGTTATCGCGCTGATATCTGTCTCATTCGTTCCAATGAATGTTCCTTTCCTTCTCTTTCACATTGACGAAATTTCGTACCAGTGCCACAAGTGCTGCCAACTGCAAAGGGCTAAACAAAATCTGATAGTACTCCATTTTCTTCGTGTTTACGATTCAGGGAATTCCCATGTTTCATTTCAGCTGTCAACTGTCGTCGGATTATGCTTTTATATTAGAGCAGTCGTCATCATTTCTAAATCCCTGATCCTTTTAAGACATTAATGCACCTTATTTATCATGAATAATAGTTTGTTATCTTTGTGTTTAAAAAGTGAAGGACAAAACTTGTCCCCTGAAGCCAAGAAGGATTTTTTTGAAGATACCCAAGGACCGGTCCATTCCACCAAAAAAAAATTTTGTGTTTATTAATTTTTCTTAGTTTCCAATAAACAATTTTAAAAGTCCAAATATATTTATTTATGACTTTGCATTTCTAGTCAAGCATCATCATTGAAATTCATAAGCGCAGGCAGGATTTAGTTCAGGGAGGGGCAAGAATCATTTTAAAAATTGATAAAAAAAGAAAACCGGAAAACGTTCCGAGTATATGTATATTTTTCATTTAACTACATGAACTGAGTAATCGAATTTTCAGATTAACTTAGAAATTTGGAAATAGAGTCGAACTTTGCGAAAACAGTCAGAAAATTGAATCTAAAATAATAACCGATCCTTTCGAAAAACTTTAAAAACTATCCAAATTTCGAAGATTTCAAAAAATAACGATTTTAAAAAATACCGTCGAAATGTCGGGAAAAAGGTTGAAATCTCTTAAAGAAAAGTGAACATTTTCAAGAGAAATTTTAATTTTGAAAGAGACGAGGGTAAACGAATTTTGGGAAAAAGTTGGAATGTTTAGAAATTCGGCCTAATTTAGAGAAAACAGACGTATTTCGAAAAAACTGAAATTTAAAGGAAAAGCCAATTTCGAGGAAAAAGTCCAGAAAGTTCCAGAAACTTAAACATGGCATTTTGAAATTAAAATCAATATTTCGAAAATAAGGCGAAATATAAAGATGAAATTTTTAGTCAAATTTAAAAAAGTTAAAATTTAAAGAAAAGTCAAATATTCAGAAAAATGGCCTTATTTTGATAGAAGAAATGATTTCCAAAAGAAGAGCCCAAAAAGTGGAATTTTGAGAATAAAGTCGAAATTTCTGAAAAGACGAAATTAAACGAATTTTAAGAGAAATTCAAAATTTTTAGCAAAGTTGAATATCGAATTTTGATAGAAAAATATCGGGAAAAAGGCAAATTTTAAGAAACCTGTTAAAAGTTCTAAAAAATCAAATTCCAAATGATCAAAATCTTCAGAAAAACCCGATGTTAATAAAGATAAAGGAATTAAAAAAACGGAATCTCTGAAAAGCAGTCGACATTTCTAGAAAAACTACCAAATGAAGCATCAAAGATCGAAATTCTCCAGAAAAATTCAAACTTAAAAAAAAAGTGCAACTTTGAGAAAAGCCGTCCGTTTGTGGAAAAAACGAGTATTGAAAAAAAAGTCCAAATTTTAAGAAAGATACGAATTTCCAGGAAAAATATTCAGTTTTCAGGGAACATACAGGATGGGATTTCAGGATAATTTTAAATTTGCGAAAAAAGGCGGATTTTGAGAAAATTATCAGTTTCGATTTTTCTAAATTTGTTTTTTTTTGAAATTTCGATTTTTTCCCTTGAAAAACAAAAAAAAAATAGAAATTTTGAGAAAAAAGTCAAATTTTAGTAAACACTCGAAATTCTTCAGAGAGAGTCCAATTGTGTCGAAATTTTGGAAAAAGGACAAATTTTGAGAAAAATGTAATTTCTAGATTTTTCTCTTGAGCGCTTGAATCAGAGGCAGACATGCGCCCTATTCTGCCCTACCCTGAGTCAGAAAATGTCCAATATTGAAATAATCGTCGAAATTTTGAGAAACAAGTTGTATTTCCCCATTCCAGGGAAAAGAAATTTTCTCGGAATTTTTGTCTTTTTACGAAATTTCTAAAAAGTCATTGTAAAAATTTCCAGATGAATATTGTTATCAAAAAATCGATCAAGTTTTAAGCAAAAGGGTAAATCTTGATAAAAAAAGTCGAAATTTTCAGAAAACCAAATTTTAAAGAGAAGTCGAAGTTTCCGGAAAAAACTGATTTTAAGAACTGATAGAATTTCGAAAAATAAAACGATGAATTTTGAGATAAAAATTCGAAATTTCTAGTTAAGTTGGATTCTGATAAAATAAATCGAATTTTAGGAATACATTTGAAATTTCCAAAGAAATTTATGAAAAAAGACGAATTTCGTGAAATAAGTCGAAATTTCGAGAAAATATCAATAGCTTAAAGAAGCACGACTTTTGTCGAATGGAAATTTTTTAGAGAAAGTCTCCTCAGTTCAATATAAATTTCGTTAACGACACGAGCTGAGGGGGGGGAACCTATACTCATGTACGGAAGCGAAACATGGATACTGGAGAGAAAAATGAAAAATAGAATACAAGCCATAGAAATGAAATACCTAAGAACAGTCAAAGGGATCACACGAAGAGATAAAATAAGGAACACGGACATAAGAGCAGAACTCGAAACAAGATCAGTATTAGAATATGTTGAACAAAGGCAATTGGCATGGTGAGGACACTTACAATGAATGGAGGATAGCAGATTAGTAAAAAGAGTATGGGAGGCAAAGCCAGCCATCAAAAGGGATAGAGGCAGACCAAAAGGAACCTGGGACAACATAATAGGAAAAATACTCAGGAGAAAAAAACATATAACAGAGGCATAACAATTAGCACAAGATAGAAAAGAGTGGAAAAAATTCCTGGAAAACGTATAGAGGCAAAGACAATAGCTATTATTATTAATCCCGACACCGAAAGGCAGAAGGGATCATAATCAAAAAAAAAAGAAATTTTTGGAAAAGTCAAAGCTTTCAAAAATCGGAATTAAAAAAAACATTTTGAAAAATGCCGATAATTTTAATAAAAATTTCAAATTTCAAAAAAGAACTTAAATTAAAAAAAAAGGTAAATTGTTAAAAGCAATTCAACATTTTCTGTAGGAAAGCCAAAATTTAGAAAAAAATCGAAATTATCAAATAGTTTAAATTTTGGAAAAAGTCATTACATTAAGTTTATCAATAATTTCAAGTGGAACCTGGGGGTATTGCAGTTCCATAGTGCCTAAGCGCGAGCCGCCACTGAGACAGAAAGACAAAAATTCTAAAAACATCAAGTTGGTTCTTATATCATGTAATATAAAAAGATGTGGATTATAAAAAGACAGTTAATACTTTAATTTTATTAATAAAGTAAATTGTTGATTGAATTTTCTAATCGTCTGAAAATTTTCAACCAAGCGTAGAATCGCCTGCACATTTCTCTCAAGTTCGTCAGTGGATGGTCTGTATATTATCGATATGTGTTCTCGAATAGTGAATGGAAAGCCTTGGCAATGACACAGACTTTGACTCGCGAGGAATAAATACATTTAAATGACGCAGATATTGAATCTTAATTAATATCGAATCGTGTTTGCATTTCCGATAGTTGAATCCAGTCAAGAAACCATAAAGTAGACTTATTTAATTAGATGTCCAAATATGTTCTTCCTGTAGTAACGTAGCGAAAAGTTATATTACGATTCACTGATGCTAGCGCGATTGACAATTTCCTCGTTTCAACGCTAAATATACACGGAATGCTCATTCTTATGTAGAACATGTACAACTGATAGGGGGAAGTATTTAAATTTTTCGTTTAGCGATGGAGAACACAACTGAAAAAATTCGTTACTAAATAAAAAATGAATTATCCTTTAAACAAAATTAATTTACGTTAACTAAAAAAATGAGCCTATTATCTGATAAATAAAGAAAGATTTTGTTCGACCACCCTTATTTACTCGTGAACTTTCTTATACGATTTCTTAGCCTCTTGAACTGCCTTGAGGCCGAAATAATCCCCAATTAAAAAACTTGGTTGTAACACATTAGTATTGTCAATCTTTGTAGTTAAAAACTGCCCCTGATCGGTAAGAAATTGTAAATATTTAAAATAAAAATTGTAAATCGACAGCTGAATACTTCTGAAATATTTTTCAGAGTAGATAGCCTAAGAGTTTTTGAAAACGTCCTAAATATTTTTTGACAATCAACCTACCAAACAACCAGTGGCGGCTGGTCCTATAGAGCGCCAGAGCGCGCGCACGTCGTGAAATGAGTGATTAATGTTTTCTGTTTATTGTAAAGGACAAGCATTTATCACATTTTTAAGTACTAAATAATAATCTTATTATTAACTAGTACTTGTGCATTACTTGGAATAAAGTGAGCATATGTTTTATTCCATTATGAGGAAATTTAAATAAGTTGGTGCGCTCAGAACTAAGCACTTAGCGTGGCTGCTGTACGATTCCTATCAACGACATCCTCGCGTTACGTAGAAACAATAAACTACGGAGCGCGCGTTAAAGTTAGCGCGGTACGCCGCTCCCCCACGGGATGTTGTCGGATGATGAGTACGAGGCAGAGTTTGAAGTGAAATATTTATGGTTCGTGTGATAAGATTTCTGTTACAACTTTTGTGTCTTAAGTTTGTTTCGAAATGAAGGATAGATTTTCATATCGTCAATCAATTATATTTCGATTATCTAATTATTAACATGAAAAGAAGTCATATGAGTTACAAATTTTATTACGTGTAATACATCTGCAATCAATCTGGCAGTAGCATATCTTGTTACATCTGTCTGTGTTGTCTGTTATTGCTGTGATAGGCTGATTTGTATGATTTAAATATTTAAACAAATTTTAAAATGAGTAACACAGACTAACACTTTGAAGGTTTAAAACTATAAATGTTCAGTCATTTAAATTATAATGAAAGTTACGAGAATGTTTTGTGTATTATTATTATGCATTACTACTTAACGAGGAAAAACAAGTAGGGATGCAAACGATAGTTTGATGTTTTCAAAACATCGATATATCGTTTGTAAACATCAATGTTTCAACATCGATCCTAAAACATTTAAAATATCGATACGTCGTTCAGTTTACAAACGATGTTTGAAAAATCAATGTATCGTATCGCGATGAAATTAGCGCCATCTGTTGCATAGAATTAATATTGATGGTACAAATGACCACACAATTTTGTAACTGGTCGCTTGATGGCAGCAGTGTATATTTAACAAATTGATATTGAAGCTGAGCGGCAGGCATACAAACAGTACAATTATCTGACAATTCATAGTTTAGATATTTTTATTTGGCAACCTATAAAAAAACACAAATATTGAAAGAAAAATGAGAATTTTTAGAAAAGTATTAATTTGAAAACTCGAAACTATAAACAGAATTTTCATAATTATTTACTATTTATTTAATATTTAAAAAAAATTCTTACCCATCAAGATTTCTAGTTTGAACTCCAAATATCTATAAGACAACTTACTTTACATAAATTTCCTTTTTTTTTGAACTTTACATTTTGTTAATTTCGTATTTTAATTGAAAATCTCTAGAAAAAAGTCGAAATTTTCATAAAAAAAGATAAACATTTCTAGAAATAGACCAATTTTCAAGTTAGAAATAAAAATGTCCAAATTAAAACCTAAACAGAATTCTCAAAATTTCGGGCCTTATTTCCAAATTTGGAATATTTGAAAAGTTGTCAATTTTTGAATAAATAAATCTTCATATTTAATATACAAGAAATTATAAATTTTTATCAAAATTCCCTGTTTAAATTTGAAAATTGCATACTTTTTAATTCCAAATATTCTTATAAATCTCCTGAAATTGTGTATTAAATTTTTATTTTTATAAATTTTGTTTTTTTTCGAATTGTTTTCCCTAAATCCGGACTTTAATCTAAAAGTTTTATCGAAATTTTAATCATTTTTTTTAATATTTAAGATTAAAGTGGAAAATTTTAGAACTTTCCGTTTAGCTTTTAAATGTTAAAGTTCCTTCCCATGTATGTCTATAATTTCGAAATGTCTGCTTTGTTTGAAAAATCTAAACTTCAAATGTACTCTTCGGCTCAAACATTTTTTTTACAAAATTCGACGTTTTCAAAATATCCAGTTTTTTGGAAATCTTTTTTATTGAACATTTTAACTTTTTATGAAAATGTCTACATTTTTCAAAATTTCGACTAATTAAGAATTTTCGTATTTTTTTCCATTTTTTAAAATTTCTAGTTTTTCGAAAATTTGAAACTTTTTGAAAATTTCGATTTTCAAAAAATTTCGGATTCTTCCGAAAATTTTGAATTTTTAAATTTTTGACTCTTTTTTGAAAATAACTAAAACTCAAAGCTTGGCTTTTTTAAGAGTTTGGCATTTTCACAAACTGCTTTGAGTTTTATAAAAAGTTTGAGTTTACATAAAAATTTCGAATTGTTTTCGAAAATCTGGAATTTTTTCTGAACATTTTAATTTTTTATAAACATTCAACATTTTTCAAAATTCTAACTTTTAATTTCTTCAAAATGTTAATTTATTTTTCAAAATTGTGGTTTTTTAAAAAATTTCGACATTTTTTAGATAGTTTTACTTTTTAAAATTCCTTGGGTTTTTCTAAACATTTCACTTTGTATCAGAAACTTTCGATTTTTTAAATTTCAATATTTTTTAAATTGTCGATTTTTCTTTTTTATTTCTGACGTTATTTTAAAATTTCAACTATTTTGAAAAATTCAGATTTTTCAAGTCACATTTTTTCAAAAATTCACCTATTTTTAGAATTTTTGGCTACTTCTCAAAATTTCGAATTTTTCGTTAAATTTTTACTTTTCCAAAATTACATTTTTTTAAGTTAAATTAGAACCACTTTTAAAAAAGTTTGGCATTTATAAAAATTTCATTTTTTCATAAAAAAATTTGAAATTTTCTTGAATAGCATATTTTGAAATTTTCCAGTTGTTTTCAAAATTTCGATTTTCTTTTTAAATATTTCGATATTTTTCAATTTTTAACAGTATTTAAAAATTTTGTCCTCTTTGAAATTTTGACTATTTTACAAAATTTCGACCTGTTTTGAAAATTTTTACTTTGGACAAAATTACTATTTATCTTCAAATGGAATCAGTAAAAAAAATTTCTCTTTTTTTTGAAAATCGGATATTTTTAAATTTTTTTTTAAATGTTGTTTTCAACTTTTTACTATTTCTCTCAGAATTTCCACATTTTTGGAAATTTTTACTTTTATGAAAATGTCGATATTTTTCTAAATTTTAACTCAAAATTTCGATTCAAAATTCGTCTGTTAAAATTCCGTCTTTCTCGAAAATTTGAAATGTTTTCAAATATTTCGTTTTTTTAAAAATTTTCGAATTCTTTTTTTTTAATTAGTGCGACTCAAAAATTTTCAAAATTTGATATTTTCTCAAAACTTCCCTTTTTTTCAATTCCAACTTTTATAAAGTTTGGCATTTTTACAAAATTTTGCCTGACGTTTTAAAAAAAGTTTTATCGAAATTTAGAATTTTTTTGAAAAACCTGAATTTTTTATGAAAATTTTAACGTTTCAAAATTTAGCCTTTTCTTTTAAATTTCCGAAGTTCCTCAAAATTTTAAGTTCTTTTTCAAAATTTTGGGTATTTTAAAAATTTTAACGTTTTTAAAATTCGTTTATTTTTTAAAATTCCAAAATTTGTAATAAACCAGATTTTATTTTTATAAATTTTAGTTTTTTCTCGAAATTTGAGTTTTTTTGACATTTCATAAAAAATAATCAAAGAAATTAGGCGAGGAAAGACCATCCACCAATAAACAGTGTTAGAAACTTCGAGTTTAAAGGCGAATTGTCGAGTTTTCCTCGAAATTTCGACTTCAATTTCGAAATATTAATTTTTTTCTCGAAATTTCAGGAGTAAAGTCAAAATTTTGACTTTAATCTCAAATTTCGACTTTAACCTGAAAATTTGGAGAAAAAAGTCGAAATTTTGGTTATTAAAAATTGAAGTAACTGAACACATCCTACCGTTATCTGTCAATATTGTATGTCTAACTAATTTTCGTGTATATTTAGGGTCGAATGTTCGAGATTAAAGTCGAAATTTTGACTTTGATCTTAGAATTTCTAGAAAACAGTTGAAATTTCGAAATTGATGACGAAATTTCGAGAAAAAAGTCAAAATTTCGACATTAGAGTCAAAATTTTGACGAAATTTCGAGAAAAAAAGTGGAAATTCAAATTAAACTCGGAATTAAAAAAAGTGTTTTTTAAATTGATGTTCTTGCTACACTTTCCGAATTTTGACTTCTTAAACTTGCAATTAAATATTTAAAAAACATCAGAACAACATCGATGTATCGATACCGAATACTGATGTTTAAGACATCGATGTTTCATTGAAAAAAATATCGATGTTAAACATCGATGCCTTTTTGAACGATGTTGCATCCCTAAAAACAAGTACTTAACTGTGAAATGATAAATGCTAAATGCGTACGTGTCGGCGGATCGATTGCGTTTGCTAATTGTGCCGCTTACAGGCCTAATTGCCAATAGTACCGCTATTCACAAAAAGATATAAGCGCCCATTCTAGGGCCTAATAATTAATTTGTTGATTTGGTATTTGGTTCTGAATTATAGAAAAAATACTTCGTTGAATAAATTTCACCACTAATTATGACATTGTCAGTATGCCTGAAAATTTGAAGTGTATGTTTGTCAGTGTAAGTATTCCGCTTCAGGCTTTAGAAGATTAAATTTTGTTTTTAAAATGAACAGCATTTTTATATTAAAAAACGATTTTAGTGTACTTCCACTAGAAGAGAAAGTGAAAATAAAAGAACTAGGTAGGCGTTTGCCAGTGTTAAAATTGGAATAAAAATGTGAAAAATAAATAAATAAATAAATAAAATACTATTAAATACCACGCCTTATAAAAAGCGTTTGTGTCTCCTAAATTTAATACCTTGCTGAGGCATTGAAGTCACCTAAACTTTAACTATTAATAGCCGCCACTGCAAACAACATAACCAAACTTTGCTAATAAGTCATTTAGTTATAAAACGAATTTTATAACAAATGCGGTAGATTTTGGACATTAAAAACCTGGGATGACAAAAAACTGTAGATCTACAGTTAAAATTGTAATATGGCAACAGTGCAATATATAAGAAATAAACCAGAGCCATCTATCAATAAAATTTCTATTTACTTACTTACAAATTCAATATTATTTAAACATTTAGATTAGTTATGCTTGTCTTGTTCTAATTCCAGAATTTATACGTCGTTCAAAGAATTACGAAATCAGTAAGGGGCAACAGTTATGCCCCCAAAGAAGATTGTGTTTATTCGATGTTTTAGTTTTAAAAAAATATTACTTTCAACACTTTATCCAAACCAAAGGATTCAGTCAAATACCCATGGATTAATTTTATTTAAAACGAGCTAGTTCGATGGCAGACATAAAATATTTTTACAGTGCGTAATAACTATATGTGATGCATTGCGAAAATCTGGTTGCGAGTGGTAGTTAAAAGAGCTGGTCGTTTTGGAATACCTACTGGCGCCTGAGCACATCCGATGGCGCCGTGACTCGTTATCATCCTATTTTACAGAACAAGAAGTCCATCCACATACTTTTTTGCAATCTTGCCAGGATTGTCAGACGCAATTCCTACCCAGCTTTAAAGATGGCACGTATAAAAGACGAGAACGCTCCGTTGTCTAATGCAATTAGCTCGCTCGGGTTCTAATTAGAGGTGATATGCAAATTTCAAAAAGGCACTCGAGCGAATCGCAACTGTACGCTTTTATGGCGATTAGCTTTTTACAACGAATGTAACATATAATTAAAGTTCGTTTCCCTGAATTCCAATTTCGAATTTGATTTTTTTTTTATAAATTTTTAAAATTTAGATTTTGTACAATTTTTGATTTTTGCAAACTTTCAATTTTTCTCTAAACAGCGTTTTCTGGAAATTTCGAGTTCTTTTAGAAATTGCAACTTTTCCACAAAATTTCGATTTTTCCTTCGAAAGGAGTTCACTTTTCTGTCACCCTTTTCAAAATTTTTCTATAATTGTGACCTTTCTATACAATTATTCTTATAGAAATCTCGATTTTTCCCTGAAAATATATTTGGCCAAAAATTCCAATTTGTTGTAATTTCTCACGTTTACTAAAATTTGAAAACATTTTAATTTTTTTCAGAAAATTCGAAATGGTTTTCGTGATTTTTAGTGTTTATTTAAATTTCGAAAACAAACTTGGAGAAAAAACTTAGGATTTTCTGAAAAAAATTCGAATATTTTCGAAATTATTACTCGAAAAATTCTTCATATTTTGACATTTTTTCGAAATTTGGATCTTCATGAAAATGACAAAATAAAAATTTCAATTCTTTCACAATTTGGACATTTTAAAAAATTTCGAATTGTTCAAATTTTTGACTTTTTTGGCATTTTATCTTTGAAAAATTACATTTTTGTTTATTTAATTTTAGTTAAAAAATTTGAGTTTTCTGCAGATTTTAAATGTTTTAAAAATTTTGACTCAAAATTTTTAAATGTTTTAAAAATTTTGACTCAAAATGTTGACTTTTTTCAAAATTTAGATTTTACGAAAAGTCTGTCTTTTTTTGAAAATTTCGACATTTTCGTTAACAATTTTGACTATTTATCGAAATTTTGAGTTTTTTGAAATTGTCGACTTTTTCTCGAGGTTTGGACTTCCATCCAAATCTGATTTTTATTTAAAGAAATTCGACTTTTTGGAAATTCTCGACACCACTAAAAAGTTGATTTTTTTCAAAGTTTTGACTCTGAAAAATATGACTCCTTTCAGAATTTCCATATTCCTTAAAATTTTAGCGCATTTTCAGATATTTTATTTTTTTATTTTGAAATTTTATCAAGATTTTGTCCCCAAAATTTGGATTTTCTGAAAATAATAAATTTTGACATATTTTAAAAATGTCAATTCTTTCATAATTTTTACGTTTTTCATAGTTTCGACTTTTTCAAAATTCTGACTTTTTTAAAATTATCTCTTTTGAAAAAGTATTGTAACGCAGTGTAAATAGATGAAATAGGATTTAGAATAGAATTGTAGAATTTAGTAAATAAAAAAAGTTTCTAGAAGGATCTGATAAGGGGAAAGCGGCCGCGATAACGAAACAAACGGCAGATAAGCGTTCCAGAAATTTCGGCATTCGATAAGCCTTATCTGCCGAAAATTCTGGAAGCAGGGGGACCAAAACTATAAAAAGGCGGTCAGCTTTCCCTCGAGGCAGTCAGTTAAAGTCAGTGTAATTAGTGAGTTAGTAGAAGTCAATAATAAGTGAGTTAATTGTCAATTGTGGTGATCCAAGTTAAGTTCAGTAATAAAGTGGGTCTTACTCGATAAGTGTAATCAATCGAACCGATAAGCCCATAGCATCTGGTGTCAGAAGCGGAATTATTCGTGGATTGTGCTTTATTACTCGAAAAAAAAATTCGTGCCAGGTGCCGCAGTTGACTTTATCTCGGACGTTTTAAACTGTTAAACAGTTATACGAGGCGCGTCAAGTAAAATCTTGAACATTCAGATACGCTTCATGGATACAAGATTAAAATCGGCCAAAATGGAACAACAAATGCAAGCGTTATTAGCAATGTTTAAAGACCAAGCAGAAGAAAGACGACGAGAAAAAGAACAAGAGGAAGAACGAAGACGACAAGAAAAAGAACAAGAGGAAGAACGAAGAAGACAAGACAAAGAAGAAAGACGACAAGAAAAAGAACAGGAGGAAGAACGAAGACGACAAGAAAAAGAACAGGAGGAAGAACGAAGACGACAAGAGGAAGAACGAAGACGATAAGAGGAAGAACGAAGACGACAAGAAAAAGAAGAAGAAGATCAGAAAAGGAAAGCAGAAAAACAAGAATTGCCTAGTCTACTAGCAAATATAACTGAAAAAATGGGAGTAGACGTTGAAAAAATGAAAGAAGAAGTGAAAGAACAAATTACAGGAATGCGAGAAGAAATGCAAGAAGAGATTGGCGAAGTTAGGGAAGAAATTGGGGAAGTAAAGGAAAAATTCAACAGCAAGCTTCTTGATTTGGAAAATGCAACAAAGAGGGAGATCAGCAATATAAAAAATAACATGAAAAAGTTGCTAAGTGGACAAAGCACACAACATGAATCCGAAAGTGTACCTGCTAGTTCTTCCCAAAAGGTAAAACCTCCGACATATGATGGAAAAACATCCTTCCACACCTACAGAAAACAGTTCGAAGCTGCTGCTAAGGTCAATCAGTGGACGGAGGAAGCAAAGGCAATCTCATTAGTGGTATCCCTGCGCGGAGATGCTCTGGAATTACTCCGAACACAATTGGAGCAAAAACAAGCCAATTATGAAGATCTAGTTAGGGCTTTAGAGCTGAGATTTGGGGACCAACATTTGCAGCAAGTTGTCCAGTCGCAGCTGCTAGTAAGAAGACAGAAAAGTGGAGAAACGCTGCAAGAATTCGAGGCTGACGTTAGAAGATTGGCGTACATCGCCTATCCAACAGCACCTACCGACTTTCTGGAACTTCACGCAGTTAGAACCTTCATAGAAGGAGTAAGAGACCCTGAAGTTCAGAGAGTGATACGCCTGTCAAACGTCCCAACATCAAGGGAGGCACTGATTAGAGCTTTGGAGGTTGAAGCCGCTTTCAAGGTTTCAGAGCCAGGGGCGTCACGCAGAATTAGGAAGGCCGACATCGAAGAGGCCGCGAATGACCCCGATCTCGCGAACATTATAAGCGCTAACACGAAGGAAATCAAGGGAATGAATACAAACATAGAGGCTAGCTTGAAGAAAATGGACACGAGCATCCAAGAACTGGTAAGAACTCTTAAAGGTAGATCCAACAGAAGCGCATGTTACAACTGTGGCAAACTGGGGCATTTCAAGAAAGACTGCAGGTCGGCCCCAAGAAGTCGACAAGCCCCACAGCAGGAAAACTAAAATCAGCCAGTGGGAAGGGGCACTCGCTGGCTGGTGTCGAACAACGAGCCCCCAAAACTCTTTCCATCAAACAGATAAAAAGGACCATGGAAAGTTTGGTGGTGGCAGCCAGCGTAGATGGAAGGAATGTACAGGCAACAGTGGACACAGGCGCCATGGTTACTTTGGCACGAAGGAACATCCTACCGTCGCAACCGAAGGTACTGTCGCAAAGAATGGTCCTCAGAACGGTTACGGGAGATACTGCTCCAATTATAGAAGAGGCAGACGTCATGATTGGTCTGGAAAAACTGAGGATTTCGCATCGGGTGTTGGTGGCAGATATCGAAGACGAACTGATTCTGGGGATGGACGTAATTAGGCAACATGGCTTTACTTTCGACCCAGCGCAGAACATTTTAAAGATTGGAAATGAAGGGCTTGTCCTGACTACACCAAAGGACACTCCAAAGGAGATAAGATTGTTTGCCTGCGAAACAGCTGTGGTTCAGGGAAGCAGCGAGAATACGGTTATGGCTGTGATGGAAGGAAATTTGGGCTGCTGCGTTGGATTAGTGGAACCGACTTATGACATTTCCAAGAATTTACTAGTGGCGAGATCCGTGGTTAGAACATCTCAGAAGGTACCTGTGAGAGTTGCCAACGTGTATCCAACAGCACGCTCAATCAAGAAGGGTAGTACTCTAGCAGTCTGTACCCCGGTAGCCTCAATAAGCTCCTTGGATGACAATTGTGTGCCAGTGCAGGAAGCGAAGATTGGGCCAGTCAAGTTGGAAGTGGACTTGAAACACTTGTCCAAGGAAGAAGTAGTTCTGGCTAGATCATTTCTCAAGAAAAACCACGGCGTTTTTAACGATGGAGACCGAAATCTAGGAAGGACGGACGTAGTTCGACACAAAATCAACACCGGCGATGCAACACCTATTCGTCAACCCCCTAGAAGAATACCGGTGGTCAAGCAAGAGGAAGTCGCGGGACTGGTTAAGAAGACCATGAAGGATGGAGTCATCGAGGACTCCAATAGTCGATGGTTTTCCCCTGTAGTCTTGGTTACAAAGAAGGACGGGTCAACAAGATTCTGTGTCGACTACCGGAAATTAAACGACGTCACTAAAAAAGACCGCTACCCCTTGCCAAGAATTGATGACACTCTAACAACCTTGTCTGGGTCCACCTAGTTTTCAACTTTGGACTTGAAAAGAGGATATCGGCAAGTGAGCATAGACCCCGACAACAAAAAAAAGACGGCCTTTTCATCTGGGAGTGGATTATATCAGTTCACGGTTATGCCTTTTGGACTATGCAACGCACCGGCTACTTTCGAACGTCTAATGGAACTGGTACTTCGAGGACTCACTTGGAAAACCTGCTTGATTTACCTAGATGACGTCATGGTAATGGACAAGAGCTTTAAAGAACATCTGAAAAATCTTCAAGAAGTCTTCGATAGATTAAAGTAAGCTAACTTAAAGCTGAATCCGAAGAGTGCTCTTTGTTCCAAAGGAAAGTAGAATTTTTGGGCCACACTGTATCAGCCGCAGGAGTAGAAACAAATATCAGCAAGATTCAAGCAATTCGTGACTGGCCAAGATCCAAAGACAAACACGAACTGAGGAGCTTCTTGGGGTTATGTACCTATTACAGAAGATTTGTGAAAGGTTTCGCCAACATCGCTGCGCCGTTACATCAACTAACGGAAGGAAGAAGGCCATACGTCTGGACCCCCGACTGTAATACCGCTTTCCGGAAACTAAAGTCCGCCTTGTGAACAAGCCCTATCTTGGCTTATCCTCAGCTGAATGGGAAGTTTGTGTTAGACACAGATGCCAGCAACGTCGGCATTAGAACTGTGCTGTCCCAAGTTCAAGGCGGTGAAGAAAGAGTGATCGAATATTACAGCAAGATCCTGACGAAGCCGAAGAGGAACTATTCCACCACCAGGAAGGAACTACTTGCGATAGTGAAGGCCGTGGAACACTTTCACAAGTATTTGAACGGGCAAGAATTCCTCATCAGAACAGACCATTCGGCACTTTCTTGGTTACTCCGAATGAAGAACGCGGAGGTACAGACAGCTAGATGGTTAGGAAGGCTTCAGCAGTATCACTTTAAGGTGCATCATCGACCGGGACGACAGCATAACAACGCTGACGCTTTGTCCAGAAAACCTTGTGGGGATTGCAAACAATGCAGGCGAGTTGAGGACCACGAGGACATGGTGGATATAAGGGTCACTTCTGTCCAGCCAGAAGACGAATGCACTGTTGAAGGTCTTTGGAAGCTGCAGAGGAGCGACGCTGATATCGGACCCATATTGGAATGGAAAGAAGCTGGAGACAGACCGGAATGGCAAGAGGTTTCCGACAGAAGTCCAGCTCTTAAGAATTTGTGGGCCCAATGGAAATCCCTCCAGGTCGAGGACGGGGTACTGAAGAGAGCATGGGAAAGCGCGGATGGAAAGCGTATCAACTTTCAGTTGATGGTACCTCAGGAGAAGATTCCACAGGTCTTGTGGGAGGTGCACAATGGGACCTCTGGAAATCCCTCCATTGAAAACTTTCACACATTTATTTAAAATTCCCCTTCTTATTGAAACTGTATACTTTTTATTTTATTCCGATTCTCGAGATTTCGACTTTGTAAATTTAACTAAAATACGATTTTCCACAATATTTCGATTTTTCCCTCGAAAGCAGTTCACTTTTCTCTTACCTTTTAGAAATTTTTCTCTAATTTTGACCTTTCTATAAAATTATTCTTATAGAAACCTCGACTTTTCCGTGAAAATATATTTGACCAAAAATTCGAATTTGTTGTAAATTTTCACGTTTACTAAAATTTGAAAACATTTTAATATTTTTCAGAAAATTCGAAATGGTTTTCGTGATTTTTAGCCTTTACCTAAATTTCTAAAACAAATGCAACAAACACTTGGAGAAAAAACTTGGAATTTTCTCAAAAAAATTTGAATTTTCTCGAAATTATTACTCGAAAATTCTTCATATTTTGGATTCATTATGACTTCTCTAAAAAAATCTACCCAAAATTTTTAAAAAGGTGAAAATTAAAAAAACCTAAAATTTCCAAAAGTCAAAACTTTGAGATAAAATAAAAATATTCAAAAACAGATTCAAAATTTTAACTCTTTGTCAAACCTTCAAATCTGCTTTTGGAAAAAATTCATAACTTTGAGATAAAAGAAAAATATTCAAAATTTTTATCCTTTGTCAAACTTTCAAATCTGTTTTTGGAAAGTTTTTGAAAATCTCAACTCTTCAAAAATACAGGATATACTTCTTCCGGGATTGGACCGTGTCAAAGAACTACTAAAAGTGTTCGACGTTTCGCCCACCATCGTAGGGGGCTTCTTCAGGAACAAAGAAAGAAAAATAGATGAAATGAGGAAATATGCAAAAATTAATTATATCCAATATTCCCAATTACTATAATAGGAAGATACGCGAGGCCATCGAAATCCAAAAATTCCCCAATAACATCAACAGAGACGAAGGTTACATGTTTTCCTCCATCTGGAAACCAACCATCGGAAATCTTCGGAAGTGATCGCACAGACGCGTGGTATATAAAGTTTCCCTTACCCTCTTTCCTGTCAGAAGAGTTTTCGCCTCTGGTATGGTGGACATACTGAGTTACCGTGCTCTTCTGCCTAAACTTTCTTTTGCACCAAGTTTCGATTCAAAAGAGTTTCGCCTCTGGTATGGTGGACATACTGAGTTACCGTGCTCTGATGTTTTGAAATTGGCCTTTTATTTTTATTTTTCTTTTTTGCATATTCCCTCATTTCATCTATTTTTCTTTCTTTGTTCCTGAAGAAGCCCCCTACGATGGTGGGCGAAACGTCGAACACTTTTAGTAGTTCTTTGACACGGTCCAATCCCGGAAGAAGTATATCCTGTACTGACTCTGGCCGTGGAAGCCTTCGTTATCATCTTCAAAAATAAGTCGATTTTTTTAAATATGAAACTTATTTTTGAAGAGTTGAGATCGATCTTTTAAAAATATCAATTTTTTGAAAATTTTTTTCTAAATGAAATATCTCCTGCTTTGGAAATTTCATCTTTTTTGAAAATTTTTAACTCCTTTTCAAAATTAGATATCTGTTTTTAAATATTTTAACTTTTATCTCAAAATTTTTAATTTTTTAAAAAAATTCAATTTTTTCAAATAGTCGACTTATTTTTTAAAATTTTGACCTTTATTTAAAAATCCCCTTCTTCTTAAAACTTTCCACTTTTTTTATTCCGATTTTCGAGATTTCGACTTTGTAAATCTGACTAATATACGATTTTCTAAAAATTTCACTTTTTTTGAACGTATTTTTCTAAATTAAATTTTTTTTTGGAAATTTCACCTTTTTTGAAAACTATAATTCCTTTTAAAAATTTGAAATCTGTTTTTGAATATTTTAACTTTATCACAAAATTTTGAATTTTTTTGTAAAATTTGCGATTCAAATTTTCGATCTATTTTTCAACATTTTGACTCTTTTAAAAATTCCCCTTCTTATTCAAACTATACTTTCTTAAATTCTATTTCTTAAAATTTTTGACTTTTGTAAATCTGACTTTAAAATTCGATTTTTTAAAAAATTTTAATTTTCTAGAAATTTCGACCTTTGAAAACCATTTTGTTTTTATTAAATGTCGACTTTTTTAAAGTGTTTTCAAAATTTGGAAATTTTATAGATAAAAATGTTTTGCAAAATTTTCATTTTTACTGAAAATTTTGAATTTTCTTGACATTTCGAGCTTTTTCAAGATTTCGATAATTTCAAATTTTGACTTAGTTTGAAAATTTCAACTGTCACAATTCGTCTTTTTTCAGAGTCCCAACAAATTTCGATTTATTTTGGAAATTTCGACTGTTCTGGAAACTTCGACTGTTCTGGAAATATCCGACTTTCTTGAAAATTTTGAATTTTTTAAAAAACTGGACACAAAATGTCGACATTTTTTCACAATTTCAACTTATTTTAAAATTATGACGATTTACTTTTGTAAATTTGATCTTTTTAAATAGTTCTTTTTAAACAAATTTGAACCTTACTGAAAATTTCGAGCTTTGTTTAAAATTTTGACTATATGACGAAGTTTCGACTTTTTAAAAAAAAATTCGACTTTTTGAACATTTAAAATGTTTCAAAATTGTGACTTTCCTAAAATGTTAGTACTTTTTCAAAATTTCATTTGTTCTCATTTGAAAATGTTGTTAATATTTTGACATTTTCCCAAAATATGAATTTCCTTAAAACATATATGTAATACTTCTATATGGCGTGTTGTGTATAATCGCCACTACAAAATGCGTTGTCAAAAAGGTGAGATGAAAGTATATGTCGTACTCTTTGGAGGACAAGCATTCATTCAATTATAGCGGGAACGGATGACGAGATGGGCGGAAACACTAATAAATGAATGACAACAAAGATAACTGACGAGAAGCGGGATTGGTTAATAAATTCTGTCCTCCATAAAGACAAACATATACAGGGTGTTACAAAAGTCCGGGCCGCTACTTCAGGAGCATATTCTACACATTAAAATATGAAAAATGTTGAAATACATTTTTTTCTTTAAATTGCCTCCTAACGGAGATATGACCATTTAAAGATGGCGCCCCTAAAGTGGTTTTTTTACTACAAAAAGGTAACGGTTAGTAGCAAAGTCATGAAATTGGGCAATCAGTTAAAGAATTGGATTAGGCATATTCTCATGTAACATATTTTTTAAATAAGCAGTAGCGTGGTGTGTAGGGGGTTGCCCGCGATTATTTTTTGCCGTAACTTTTTTGTATTGCAATGTTTCGACACAAAAGTGCCATAATCGTAAAAAGCAACATTTTTTATACAAAAAAGGTACTTTTTCTCAAAGTCGCTAAAAGTAACCGTTTCCGAGAAAAAGGCGTTTAAATAATCCTATCCCGTCTTCGAAATTCTAACTAATTTGTATAAGAAAAAATAAGTTGGTCATGCAAACTGATCGTAAAGAAAACAATTGTACTTGACAATATCTGCCAGAGATTGACGTTGTGTCACTGATAAAATTTGGTCGTAAGCTGTAAACTTTAGCAGTTTTTGTTGTCAATAGTAAGTGTAGTAGTTTTTTAACTTTTCATTATTTTGATAAAATGGACTATTCAAATCAAGAAATGGCCGATATGCATTTAATGTACGGGCTTGCAAATTGTAATCGTGCTGAAGCAAGACGGCTTTATGCTGAACGTTTTCCTAATAGACACCTACCAGGAGAAAAATTGTTCCAGAAAATTCATGCTCGTTTATGTGAAACAGGAAATTTTGTTTTCAAAGGCGAACGTGTTGGAAGGCCAAACGCAGAAGTTACTAATTTAGAGGAGCGTGTGCTTCAGCGAGTTGAAGAAGATCCATGTGTCAGCACCAGACAACTTGCTTTAGCCGAAGGAGTAAATCACGTAACTATCTGGCGAATTTTGAAATTTTACCAATTTTACCCCTATCATTTTCAAAGAGTGCAAGGGTTACTTGCTGCTGATTATCCTCCAAGAATAGAATTTTGCAACTGGCTATTGCATAAGATCGCTGAAAATGAGAACTTTCCATCGCTCATATTATTTACGGACGAAGCGGGTTTTACCAGAAACGGGATACTTAACTTTCACAACATGCATCAGTGGCAAGTTGAAAATCCCAATGCAGTTATTCAGTCGAGACGTCAGCAACATTTTTCACTTAACATTCGGGGAGGAATAATAGGGGACTCTATAATTGGACCGTTTTTTTTTACCTCATAGGTTAACAGGAGCATCATATAGACATTTTTTGCAAACAGAGTTACCCGTGTTACTTGAAAATGTTCCACTCATAACAAGACAGCGAATGTGGATAATGCACGATGGGGCACCTGCCCATTTTAGTGCAGTTGCTAGGGAATTTTTGAATAACAACTATCATCAACGATGGATAGGTCGAGGAGGTCCGATACCATGGCCAGCTAGGTCTCCTGACCTCAACCCACTCGATTTCTACTTATGGGGACATCTAAAGCAGATCGTCTACTCCACACCAGTTGACAATGTCAATGATCTTCGTGAACGAATTGAAAATGGGTTCAACCAGATTCACAATACACCAGGCATTTGCGAAAGAGTAAGGAGTTCCCTTAGAAGACGAGCCGAGCAATGTATTGCTGCAGGGGGCAGTAATTTCGAACACTTGCTTTGATTTTTTTTTTCTTAATTTTGTACTATTTTTATATCGATGCAGTTAGTAGTGGATAAATTAGAAATTTGCAAAACGAATTCTAATAAATGCAACAATTTTGTTTAAACGCTTTTTTCTCGGAAACGGTTACTTTTAGCGACTTTGAGAAAAAGTACCTTTTTTGTATAAAAAATGTTGCTTTTTACGATTATGGCACTATTGTGTCGAAATATTGTAATACAAAAAAGTTACGGCAAAAAATAATCGCGGGCAACCCCCTACACACCACGCTACTGCTTATTTAAAAAATATGTTACATGAGAATATGCCTAATCCAATTCTTTAACTGCTTGCCCAATTTCATGACTTTGCTACTAACCGTTAACTTTTTGTAGTAAAAAAACCACTTTAGGGGCGCCATCTTTAAATGGTCATATCTCCGTTAGGAGGCAATTTAAAGAAAAAAATGTATTTCAACATTTTTCATATTTTAATGTGTAGAATATGCTCCTGAAGTAGCGGCCCGGACTTTTGTAACACCCTGTATATGTAATACTTCTATATGGCGTGTTGTGTATAATCGCCACTACAAAATGCGTTGTCAAAAACGTGAGATGAAAGTATATGTCGTACTCTTTGGAGGACAAGCATTCATTCAATTATAGCGGGAACGGATGACGAGATGGGCGGAAACACTAATAAATGAATGACAACAAAGATAACTGACGAGAAGCGGGATTGGTTAATAAATTCTGTCCTCCATAAAGACAAACATATATATATCCATCGCGTCTTTTGAACACAATCGAAGGTACAAAACACGCCATAGAGAAGTATTACATATATGCCTTAAAATGACAAATTTTGACATATTTTAGAAATATCAACTCTCACAATTTCAACTTTTTCCAAATTTCGACCTTTTTGAAAAATATTTGTTATTGAACCTGTACAAAATTTTGAGTTTTTTGAACATTTTAAATGTTCTGAAAATATGACACAAAATGTTGACATTTTTATCAAAATTTAGTCGCTTTTTTAAAATTCTGTCTATTTTTTTTTTCGAAATTTTCACCTTGGATAAATTTTTAATTATTTCTTGAAATTTTGAGTTTTTTGAAAATTTGGTTTTTATTTTTAAAAAATCAACTCCTTTGAAAATTTCGCCTTTAGTGAAAAGTTGAATTATTTAATTTGTTGACATTTTCGAAATGTTTGACTTTTTTGAAATGTTTTACTTTTTTTCAGAATTTAATTTATTAAAATTTTCACGCTTATCACTTCATTTTTTTTTGTTTTAAAATTTTATCAAGGTTTGGACATTTTCCAGAAATTTGGATCTTCTAAAAACATATTCATTTTGAAATATTTAAAAAATTTCAATTCTTTCACAATTTCGATGTTTTTGAAATATTTCGAATTTTTTAGAATTTTAACTTTTTTAACATTTTCTATTTGAAAAATTACATTTTTTTTTTGATTTTTTATTAAAAAATTTGAGTTTTTTGAAAATATTAAATATTTTCAAATTTTTGACACCAAGTGTTGACTTTTTTGAAATTCGGATCCTTTTCGAAATGTTGGTTTTTTTTTGAAACGTTCAACAATTTTGTTAACTTTTTACTTCAGTATCTCCCTGCAGATGATAGCTTGGTTGTCGAAACGCGTTAGAGCAACCTTTGTTATGTTTTTTAATCGTTCTTAGTTTCAGGGGACAAGTTCTGTGTTTCAATTTTTGAAAATAACCAAGGACCAATCCGTTCCACAAAAAAAATTGTTTGTTTTTTTGCAAAATCTCAGTTTTTTAATATTGATATTGCTCCCGTCATTCGAAGACCCCACGCTCATCTGCCAACTTTCTAAATGTCTTTTTTATCAAATGAGATTTTTTTTCGACATGTTAAATATTTTGTGAAAATTTATCAAAATTCAATTTTAAGTGGAAATTAATAAGTCATCCCAAAGGCACCTCTGTAGGTCGACAATGCTGCAAGTATTTTGGGACGAGCTCCTAGCACTTGCTTCCCTTAAAGACTACCATTTTAATCCAAGTTTGAATGGAATTCATTCGATTTCGGAAATGTGCAATGGATTTTTTTCCTGAAGAGAGGATTTTACTGGACACTTCCTCCATATTCCTTTTCTTACAGATTTCCATTTAAATTCGAGCGTGGATGTGGATTTTATCAATTTGATATTAAAATTCAGAAATGTGAAATGAATTTTTTTCCTGAAGAGAGGATTTTACTGGACACTTCCTCCATATTCCTTTTCTTACAGATTTCCATTTAAATTCGAGCGTGGATGTCGATTTTATCATTTGAAATTAAAATTCAGAAATGTGAAATGAATTTTTTTTTCTGAAGAGAGGATTTTACTGGACACTTCCTCCATATTCCTGTTCCTAAAGGCTTCCACTTAAATTGGAGCGTGGATGTGGCGTCCCATCATTCCAAATTAAAATTCTAAAATGTGAAATGGATTTTTTTTCTGAAGAGAGGATTTTACTGGACACTTCCTCCGTAT